>PVIW01011884.1:0-35035 GCA_004026585.1 Noctilio leporinus | reverse complement strand
ATGATCTTTGTAATATACTGCTGAATCCGATTGGCCAATATTTTGTTGAGAATTTTAGCATCTATGTTCATTAGAGATATTGGCCTGTAGCTTTCTTTCTTAGTTGTGTCTTGCCCTGGTTTTGGGATTAGAATAATATTGGCCTCATAGAACGAGTTTGGGAGTCTTCCCTCTTCCTGAATTTTTTGGTAGAGCTTGACTGTTAACATTTTTTTTTGTCTGCCTATCTTTGTTTCTTTTACCCACTGAGTCCTCCAACTATTAAGACCCATCCTTGTTTTATTTACCCTGAACACCAACTAGCACCAACCAGCTTCATAGGTAGTAGTATTTTTTCCAAGGATGATGTCGAACAACTCTTTTTAAAAGAGAAAGGTTAAGGTCCTGCATAACTCAGCTGAACATATTAGCTCTCACTTCAGTGTGAATTTTAAATTAAGATGAAAAATACAGCTGGCAGGGTGAGAGCTATATGCTTTCTTCTGCCCACTGAGGCTGGACCTGACCAGATGCTCTATAGTTTTGGGAGGGGCATGGGTAAGGATAGGCTGGGAGAACCCTTTGATCTGGGTTGCAGCACTATGAATCTGTCTGAGTGATCCATCTTCACTTCATTCCTATTTCCTCCAGACAACACAATCAATCCTCTTAAACAGTGGTTCTCAGGTTCATTACCCAAGGAGTTCATAAGGCTGAAAACATAAATAAGGTCAAGAAAAGTTTAGATAAGTTAATGAAAGTCAAGCTTATTGATTTGTGATTAGGAAGGGAAAGGGACCTGAGAAATGTGAGTATTCCTATCTCTGAGATCCTCACCCAGACTAGCTATCTCTTAACAAATGTCTGCTTGGCCCTGTTCTCAGGGATGGCCAAATTGCCTCTCTTGCATGTTTTGGGAGGACAGACGCACAGTGAGATCCCTGATTCTACATAATCTGGGACAATTTTAGCTGGAAACACTCACATGTGAGTAAATGATGCTGATGTTATGTCATCACAAATTCCTAACAAGAAACGGATGTTTTGGAAAATCCTGGATGTGTCTCATATGCTAATAGCCCTGAAACATATATTTTAAAATTTTGTCTTTGGCTTAAGACAACAGAAATTTATTCTTTCAATCTTGTAGGCCAGAAGTCTGAAACCAGCCTCTCTGGGCAGGGCCACAGTCTCTCAGGAATCTCTGGGGCAGAATCTGCACCTTGTTCCTTGCAGCTGCTGGTAGTGGCTAGCATTCCTTAGCCAGATCACCCCAATCCTTGCTCCTGCCTTTACACAGTCTTCTCCTCTGTGCATCTAATTTCCCTCTGCCCCACTCTGATAAACATTTGTGATGGCATAGGTTCTGCTCAGATAATTCAGAACAATATTCTCATTCCCAGACCCTTAACTTAATCACACCTGCAGGAACTTAGTTACTTAAGGTAACACTCACAGGTTCCAGGGATGAAAACCAGATACCTTAACCCAGGTATTATGATAGAAGTTTCTTTCTCTCATAACAGAAGTATGGAGCACAGGAGGACTGGTAATGCAGTAGTGTCATGTCAGCAGAGTGATCATTCTTGTGTAATTCGCCAAGCATGTACATTATAAGTAAATATTAAATCAGAGTTGCACTAATGCCTAATAAACTGCTGGGCAAGGATCTGTGGTTGACTCTATTAAGAACAGTAAAAAAAACCACACAGGAAAGCCTAGGAGACTATTCTAAAGAAGATCCAAAGCTTCTACTCCTATAGCACCCATCCAAAAGAGTTCTTTCTTTAAGAAGAGTGGAAATAGTTTGCTACCACATCCCTTCATTAATGCCTTTCTGGTAAACTGCAGAGGACTACTTAGAATTTTTTTGAAGAAGTGTTGACTTTAGGCCTCATTATTTTACTTTTCAGAAATGTTCCTGACATTGCAAATAACTTATGCAGAGTGAAGGATGACAGGTCGATTAGCTGCCAAATGAAGAATGAGAAAGATTGGGGGACGTTTGTACTGGAAAATTCCACTTACCTGAGCAGCCCAAGTCCAGGGGAAGGAGAGGATAAACACACACAGTGTCTTCCTGGTGCCTTCAATAATGTGGCAACAGGAAGAACAAACTAAAGAAAACCAAAAATAGATAATAACAACGTCCTGTTGCTTAAGGAAAAAAAAAAAAAAATGACGACAACAAACTATGGGAAGCTCCAGCAGGAACAATAAACAAAAGAGAGGAAATGCGCCTTTGACTCTTGGGGTCCCAAAAGGCAATAATCACTTGCCAAGGGTAATTGTCTGCCCACTGACCACAAACCATGTTCTTGGCCGTCCAACAATGAGAACTGCGGAACAGAAGGCGACCAGGGATTCTTCTTGGGTGGAAAGGTGGGGCTGCCCACTAAGAGGCTAATGAGGCCAGAGCTCCATCCCTAAGCTGAAAAGCATGATTTTCTTTTCTTAGGAATTGAATTGTCAAATGGCTGCAGGGGCACAGGGCTATTTTTTTTTTTTTTTAAGAAGGAAGCACCCATAATTCTGGATTTAGTTAAGTAGAGAACAGTTCTTAATGTTCCCTGAAAGTAGAAAAACAAAATTCTAATTCTTTAAGGAAATCAACTCAAAACCAGGAATGGCAAATATCATTAGAATATCCAGTTTATTGGTCACGAATGCTAATATGATTGAACAGATGCAGATAGACTGCAAAATTTTACATTTCCTCCAAGTTCTCAGGGCCTGGTTCATTGTTTTATTTGAGTGAGTCAGGGTGCCATTTGACTTTCTTCACCCTAAAGCCGCCTAAAGCAGGCGTGGGCCCCCCTCACAGGCATGGCCTGTTGCATTAACACGAGTTACTAGCTGTTCCTGCTGCCAAAGATGAGATGATTTTTCCACAGATGTGGGCTAAGCAATGATAAAACTGCCCAGTCGGAGCCTTTTATTGTAAATAAAAATTGAAAACTACTTCATCGTGAGGTAACACAGCATCTTAATAGTGGACCAAGACAATTTTTATTTAAAAAGACCCTGTAACATAATGGAAAAGAGAAAATTTGATGCTATTGCTGGTTATTATGGTCTAGAGGGAGAAGTAGTAAACAGGCTGAGTGATGCTAAATGTAAAAGTTAGGGATGATATTCATTCTTTTGGATTATGTTTACTTTTGAGTTTTTTAAAGCTCATAATATCAATTTAAACTTTAGACATTGAAACAAAATTTTACAAAGTTCATCTTTACTAAAACTCCCCTTTTACTCATATATCTGTGCTAGGAAAGGATGGAGTGAAGGATGAAGGTTGGTTATGGTCACAGCCCAAGTTCAGCAAGATATTTCCTGAAGTCAGCTAAAGTTGTACCTCTTCACATGAATTTTCCTGATTCATTTTTGTTTTTCAAAGCTTTGTTGAGGTTGTCATACAATTATTACACATATTACAATTTTGATACATTTTGACATTTTCATACACTCATGAAACTATTACCACAATCAAGAAAGTGACTAGTGCCATCACCCTTAACAGTTTGGGTCTCTTTAAATCCTTCTCATCTCTCATCCCCACTCTACCCTCCCATCTCCTGGTGACCACTGATCTGTTATTATAGGCTACTTTTCATTTCCTAAAATTTTATATAAATGGAGTCATATAGTATATATTCTATTTTTCTGAGGTTATTTCCCTCAGTAAAATAGTTTTGAAATTCACCCATGCTTTTATATGTATTAATAGTTCATTTTTTTCTGTTTTAAGCATTATTGCATTATACCAAATAGATATACCATAATTTGTTTATTAAACTTTTGATAGACATTTGTGTTATTCTCAGTTTGAATAAATTATAATTAAGTATTTTAAGGATGTTCAAGTAAAAGTCATTGTTAGACATAGTTTTTTACCCTCATGGGCACATGCCTGAATGGAATGGCTGGATTGTATAGTTGGAGCATATTTAATTTTCAGATTTTGGTTGTAATATTTTTCATTCATTGAGTTCAGAATATTTTTAAATTCCCCATGAGAGCTCTTTAATCCATGGGTTATTTAGAAGTATGTTGTTTAATTTTCAAATCTTTGTGAATTTTTCAGATATTCTGTCTTTGATTTCTAGTTTAATGTCACAGTGTTTAAAGAACACTGTGTTGTTCAATTTCTATCCTAAATTTGTCAAAGTTTATTTTATGTCATAGCATATGGCCAACTTGATGTGTGTACTTGAGAACAATGTATATTTTGCTGCTCTTGGATAGAGTGACCTGTAAATGTGAGTTAGGTCAAGTTGGTTGAATGTGTTATTAGGCTCTTTTATATCCTTACTTATTTCCTGTCCACTTCTATCAATTACTGAAAGATAAGTCCAAACTTCAAAGAAAATTGTAGATTTGTCTATTTTTTATATATTTTAAAATTCTGTTGTTAGGTAGATAAGTACTTGTTTAGATTTATTAGTTATTAATTTTTCTCTTTTCATTCTTTTTCAGGGAAGAGTGCAAATGCAGTCTCCTGCTAGCACAAATTATGCAGACAAGTTTTCCATATTTGGGGAAATCTCAGGGGTCAGCACATCTAGAGTGCAACAGATGAGTCTGAACCTGGGAAAACCACATTTGTGATCTATCTCCCCTGGCAGGTAATTGCTATGTTTTTATGGAGAATTGACTCCTTTTTCATAATGTATTATCACACTTTATCTCCTCTAATATTTTTAATTCTTAAGTTTATTTTTCCTAATATCAATACAGTTTCTTTGGTTTTCTTTTTATTAGTATTTGCATGCCATATCTATCTCTATTCCTTTACTTTTAACCTAGCTATTACTTTATATGTTATAGACAACATATAGTTGGCTTTTTTTTTTTTTTTTTTTTTTTAAGATTTTGTTTATTACTTTTAGAGAGAGGGGAAGGGAGGGAGGCAGAGAGGGAGAGAAACATCGATGCATGGTTGCCTTTCACCTGCCTCTGGCTGGGGACCTGGCTGGAGACCTGCCTTGCAACCTGGTTATGTGTCCTGGCTGGGAATCGAACCAGCAACCTTTGAATTCACAGGCCAGCACCTACCCACTGAGCCACACTAGCCAGGGCTACTTATGGTAATTTACATCTTTGACCTGAAAAACTTACTTTAATATGTTTTACAGCAAAGGTAGGAAGGCAATGAATTAGCTGAGCTTTTGTTTGGGTGAGAAAGCCTTTATTTTTTTAAAGTTTATTTTATTGATTATGCTGTTACAGTTGTCCCAATTTTTTCTCTTTGGCCCCTTCTGCCAGGTACCCCTTCCCTCCAGCAATATACCCCTTCTTAGTTTATGTACATGGGTTGTGCATGTAAGTTCTTTGGCTTCATCCTTTCATATACTGTTCTTAACATCCCCTGTCTATTTTGTTTCTACCAATTATGCTTCTTTATCCCTGAACAATTTCCATCTTTCACCCCCAACCCCCTCCCAGCAGATAATTTTCTAAATGGTCCCCGTATCTATAATTCTGTTCCTGTTCTGGTTGTCTGCTTAGTTTGTTTTGTTTTTTAGATTCAGTTGTTGATGGTTGTGAGTTTCTTGTCATTTTAAAGTTTATAGTTTTGATCTTCTTTTTCTTAAATAAGTCCCTTTAACATTTCATAATATAATGGATTGGTGAACTGCTATGTAGTGATGATAAACTGCTTTAGTTTTACCTTGTTTGGGAAGTACTTTATTTGCTCTTGCATTCTAAATCACAGCTTTGCTGGATAGAGTAATCTTGGTTGTAGGTCCTTGCTTTATATCACTTTGAATACTTCTTGTCAGTCCCTCTTGCCTGCAAAGTTCCTTTTGAGAAATCAGCTGACAATCTATGGGAACTTTGTAGGTAACTCTCTGCTTTTCTCTTGCTACTTTTAAGATTCTCTCTTTATTTTTAATCTTTGGCATTTTAATTATGATGTGTCTTGGTATGGTCCTCTTTGGGTCCAACTTGTTTGGGGCTCTCTGTGCTCCCTGGTCTTCTATGTCAATTTCCTTTGCCAAATTAGGCAAGTTTTTAAAAATTATTTTTTTCACATAAGTTTTCAATTTCTTGCTTTTCCTCTTCTTCTCTCACCCTATGATTCAGATGTTGGTACATTCAAAGTTGTTCCAGAGGTTCTTAATCTTCTCCTTGTTTTTTTTTTTCTTCAATTCTTATTTCTTCTTTCTATTCTGGGTGAATGTTTTTTTCTTCCATTTGTTCCAAATTGTTGATTTGAATCCTGGCTTCCTTCCCATTACTGTTGGTTCCCTATATATTTTTCTTTATTTCACTTTGTGTAATCTTCACTTTTTTTTGTGATCATAATCATTTCTGTGAGCATCCTAATCACCAGTGTTTTGAACTCTGCACCTGATAAATTGGCTATCTCTGTTTTATTTAGTTCTTCTTCTGGGGTTTTGTTCTGTCTTTCATTTGGGCCATATTTCTTTGTCTCCTCAACTTGGCGTTTGTTTCTGTATGCTGGGTGTCCTATAGGGTACAGTGATACAGTGGTCCAGCCTCTTCTATCAACCAAGCTGGGTACTTGAGGTGCACTCTTTATATGGGCTGAGTACACCTCCTCTTATAGTTGAGCCTTGGTTGTTGCTGGCAGATCAATGGGAGGAATTTACCCAGGCCTGTCAGCTGTAAGTACTGGCTGTGACCACTGATCACCAACCTCTGCCCTCTGTGGAGGACCAGCTGTGCAGGGGCAGGGTGGTGGTGCTCCAGTCTATAGCTGTCCACTTGGTGCATCAGCCCTGGGGCTTCCCAGGTGGTGCAGGTCAAGGTCAGCCTCCAACTGTTTTTTGCCAGAGATAATTTTTCCTGAGCAAAAGAATCTGAGCTGGCTGCTACTTGTGCTGGTCATGGAAATTCCCAGACAAAGCCAAGCATGAATCTAAACTGGCTGCTGCTAGTGCTGTGCTTGGGGCTCACTGAGGCAGCTGTTGCTTATTTGAGAGGACTTAGGAAGTTGTGAAGCCTGAGCCAAGATTAGCTATTCATATGGAAAAGCAGCTTGGGTAGGCCCATAAATTGGATGGGGCAGAGTCTCTGGGGATCACCAAGGTGGGTCAAACAGTGTTAGACAGATTGATGGAGTCTCAGATGTGACATCAGCTTGCTGGCTTTTTGGGGGAGTGGGTGGTTAGAAAAGGACAATGGCCTCTGCTGGCCTTGATATCAGACACTTCAGTTCCTCCCTGTGTGCCACAGTGTCTTTCAAGCTGCTACCCCAATGCTGGAGCTCAGAGGGAGTATCAGTAGGTGAGTCTGTGTGTGGGTTCTTTAAGAGAAGCTGCCTTGGTCTCCAGCTGTTTCTTCTACTGACTCAAGTTCCTGCTGGTTTTCAGAAGTTGTGGGGACTTATCTTTCTGGTACTGGATCCCTGGGCTGGGACCTGGTGTGCTTCTGGGATTCCCCCCTAAAGTTTTATCCACCACATGTGGGTGAGAGACCAGCCCATTCCACATCTGCTCCTCCTACATGTCTCAATGGATATGGTTTCTTTAATTCTGTAGTTGTCAGACTTCCATTCAACTGATTTCTGATGGTTCTGACTGATGGTTGTTCTATATTTTAGTTGTAATTTTGATGGGGTTGTGTGAAGAGGCAAGCCATGTCTACCTACACTGTTGTCTTGACTTTCTATTTATTTTTTCTTCTTTGAAAGCTCATTTCGTTAGGTTTAGAATTCTTAATTGAGAGGTTTTTAAAAGACTCTTTAAAGACATTACTGCATTATCTTTTGGCTTATATGGTTTTGGTGAAAATCTGTTCTACATGTATCTTTGTTTTTCTGCACTTAATATGGCTGTCCCTCCTTCTAGCTGCCTTCAAGATTTTCTCTTTGTCATTGTTTTTCAGTAGTTTAAATATCCTCTGTGTTTTCTGAACTTCTTGGATCTGTGACTTATAGTATGTCGTTAACTTTATTAGATTATTTGACATTATTATGTAGCTCTTGGATGCTCTTTCTAAAAAAATTATTTTTCTCTATTTTTATTTGAGTTATTTCTATTGACTTATCTTGAAAGTCACTGACTTTTTTCAGCTGTGTTAAATCTACTGATGAGCATGTGGAAGGCATTCTTGATCTCTGATTGTTTTTATTTCTTGCTTTTCTACTTTAACTGTTTTCATCTCTTCATTAAAAATACCCACCTGACCGTGTGTATCATGCCCTCTTTCATTATTGTCATTGACCTTTTAATCAGTGTGTTATATTTTATTGCTATTTGTTTTCTGTTTGACTCACTTATTCTTTTTCCCATTTCTCCTTTTTACTGCTTTCTTTTGAAAGTATTTTTTATGGTTCTATTTTTTTTATTGTTATATTAACCACAACTCGTTGCCTTGCAATGTTAGCAGCTGCTTTAGGATTTATAATACACTTAAGTGCTTAGCACAATTAACTATAGTCAACTTGGCACAGTCTGCCTTCAAGTAACGTATTGCTTCACATTTAGCATAAGAACTTTACAAGAGTGTATTTCCAGCTCTCATCTCTGGCCTTCATGCTGTAGTTATCATCTCTTATACTTCTACATGTATTATATATCCCATATAACAGTATTATTATTTTTGCTTTAAATCAGGGATTGGTAAACTAAGATCCAATAGCCAAACAAGCTTTCCATCTGCTTGGGTAAATAAAGTTTTGCTGTAAGATAGCCATAGCAAATAATTTACATACCTTTCGATTTCTGCTTTCACCATACAATAGCAGAGCTGAGTACTTGCCACAGGGACTGTCAGGCATACAATGCCTAAGGCAGTTACTCTCTGGCCCTCTCAAGAGAAAAAGTTTATCTATCTTTATTATAGGTGGATCATTATCTTTAAGGATGTTAATAAGAAATAGATCATAATTATTAACCCACCTAGTTCCTATTTCTGATGTTTTTCATTCCTTTGTGTAGGTACATATTTCTATTTGTTATCATTTTCCTTTGACTTAATGATTTATTTGAATATTTCTTGAAGTGCAGGTCTGATAGTGACAGATTCTATTAGCTGCTGTATTTTTGAAAATGCTTTTATTTCACCTTCACTTAAAATATTTTTTGTTGGTTTAGAATTCTACATTGATAAATATTTTTTCACTGCTTTAAAGATATTATCCACTATTTCCTTATTTGTGTTGTTTTGATAAAAAATATGCTTTCATCCTTATCTTTGTTTTTCTGTACATATCATGACTTTTTATGGACCACTTTTAAGATTTTTTTAATCATTAGTTTTGAGCAATTTGATTATGATGTGTCTTGGTGTAGTTATCTTCGTATTTTTTGTGCCTAGGTTTGGTTGAGCTTCTTGAATCTATAGGTTTATAGTTTTCAACAAATTTACATGTTTTTCAGCAATTATTTCTTATATTATTTCTATCTCTCCTTTTCTACAGTTTCATTGAAAAATAATATGTGCATATATATATATACATATCATGGTATAAGTTTAATGTAAACAGCATGATGGTTTGATTTACATATAATGTGAAATGATTACTTCAGTAGGTTCAGCTAACATCTAACTTCTCATATAGATACAACAAAAATAAAAGAAAAAATAAAGGACAAAACCTTTTTTTTCTTGTAATGAGAACTCTAAAGATTTACTCTCTTAACAACTACCCTAGATATTATATATGAGTGTTAGCTTCTATTTCACTTTGAAGATTCCAATTATGCATATGTTAGGCACTGGAAGTTGTCCACATCTCATAAATGTTCTGTTTCCTTATTTATTTATTTTTCCATTGTGTTCATTTGGGATAATTTCTATTGCTATGTCTTCCAGTTTACTAATATTTTCTTCTGCAATGTTTAGTCTGACATCCATTCCACCCATATATTTTCATCTGTAAGAGATCTTTATATGTCCTTTTTGATTATACTCATCTATAGTCCATATTTCTTCTTAACATGGTCAATCTTTCCTCTAGTGTTTTGACCATATAGAAATTAGAAATAATAACTAAATATCTTTTTTGTTATCATTGCTGCTGGTTTTGAGTTGGTTTTGATTGTTTGATTTGTCTTTTATTTTTTTAAGATTTTATTTATTATTTTTAGAGAGAGTGGAAGGGAGAGAGGCAGAGAGGGAGAGAGACATCAATGTATGGTTGCCTTTCACCTGTCTCCAGCTGGGGACTTGGCTGGAGACCTGGCTTGCAACCTGGTTATGTGCCCTGGCTGGGTAATTGAACCAGTGACCTTTGGGTTTGCAGGCTGGTGCCTTATCCACTCTGCCACCATCCAGGACTTGATTTGTCTTTTTATTCCTGTGGCTTTACATGCTTGGTAATTTTTTTATTAGATACCACACATTATGAGTTTTTCCTCATGGCTGCCAAATTTTTGGTGTGTGTTTCCATAAATATTCTAGAGTTTTGTTCTGAAATTTTGTTAACTAACTTGAAAACAGTTGGATTCTTTTGGTTCTTGTTTTTAAACTTTGTTAATAGGGCTCAGGGTAGTATTTAGTATAGGGCTATTTTTTATCTCAATACCCAGGCAAGACTTTTTTTTTTTTTTTTTTTAAGATTTTATTTCATTATTTTTAGAAAGAGGGGAAGGGAGAGAGGCAGAGAGGAAAAGAGACATCAATGTATGGTTGCGTTTCACCTGCCTCTAGCCACAGACCTGACTGGAGACCCGGCCTGCAACCTGGTTATGTGCCCTGGCTGGGGAATCAAACCTGCGACCTTTGGGTTCGCAGGCCGGTGCCTTATCCACTGTGCTACCAGCCAGGGTGGCAAGACTTTAATTTTTTAAAAGATTTTATTTATTATTTTTAGAGAAAGGGGTAGGGAGAGAGGCAGAGAGGGAGAGAGACATCAATGTATGGTTGCTTTTTCACCTGCCTTTAGCTACAGACCTGGCTGGAGACCTGGCTATGGTGTTTTTGCTCCCTGGTGTTATCCCCACAATTATGTTACCATATATGTGAAAAGTGATTTAGCAGCAATGATAGATGTTCTAAATCAGTTTAATGTAAAACAGAGAGATTATCCAGGCAGACCTAGCTTGTATGAACTTTCAAAAGTAGATGTTTTTCTCTTGAATGGCTGCAAAAAAGTAGACAAAATATTCTAAGTACAAGAAGGTTTTGATGCATCATTGATGGCTTGAAAATGTAAGGGTCATTTGGAAAGGATCTAAGAGTGGCTTCTAAGAGCTAAGAGCAATCCTTGGCTAACAGCCAGCAGGAAAATAGGAATCTCAGCTTTGTAACCACAGGAACCAAATTCTGCTAATAATCAGGATGAACTTGGAAACAGATTCTTTCCCAGAACCTCCAGGTAAGAGACCAGCCCAAATGACACTTTGATGATTTTGGTCTTATGAAATCCTGGACAAAGAATGCAGTTAAGCCTGCCGGAATTTGTGACCTACATAGCTGTGAAGCAATAAATGGGTATTGTTGTAAGTTTTTAAATTGTGGTATATTTTACACAGTGATAGAAAACTATGATTGTCTATCCAGTAACTTACAAATTATGAGGATTTCCATTTTTGGCCAGTGGAAACTGGCACTATTCTTTGACCTGAAGTAGCCCCAAGTTTTGTTCCCCCTAATCCTTGTGTATGATTCTTTCCTGGCATCTGGCAGTTACCTCACATTCTTGTGCTGTTTAGTATTTAGCTGCATACTCAAGGGGGTCCTTCAGAGGAGCTCCAGAAGTCTGTCTCTGAACAGCTTTTTCTCTTCTGGTACTTTGCTATACACACTTTAGTTTTCCTTATAATTCCAGCTCTGTCGCCTCAACTCTGCCTGGGTTTTTTTCTCCCTGTGCCACAGCCTGGAAACTCTGTCTAGGAAGGATGCTGGTGATTAAGGCTCATTTAATTTAGTTTAATGCTTCTCAGAGATCACTGTCCTTTGTTGCCTCATATCCTATGTCTTGAAAGCCATTGTTTTGTATATTTTGTCTAGTTGTTGGTTGTTTCAGGAAGGAGGTTATTTTATTTTGATCAGAAGCAAAATTCCTCAAATAGATGCACTTGAAATCAAGCACTATGAAATCCAGTTTGGGGATTGCACTGCTCTTATAACAAAGTCCTAAGACTGAGTGACCAGAAGTCCTAAATGAAAACACTTATTGTGGGTTGCCACAGCAGGGTATTTAACCTGTGGTTTGAATCAAGTCTCAGAAGCTTCAGAACACAATGATCCAGTTATTGGAACTTCAGAAGGGAGGTGAAAGGAAGGGATAATGATCTATAAAATGATTGAAAAGTGTTGTCTATGTTTAGAATTTCTTATCCTTTTAAATCTCAAATTGAGGCCTAAAACATTTTGTTTAGTTCAGTTTCTCTAAATTGATATTGACAAACCTTTGGTATTTGGGTCAAGGAGGAGAAAGAATTTGTGAAAAAGATAATTTTTAATAGTTTTGATGTAAACTAACACAACTTGAGTAACACAAGGTTAAACTTGTGGGCCTTTAAACCTCTAGGGAAAATGTTCAAAAAAGGTTACCTAATCCATTAGTTATAAAATAAAAGGATCTCTTTCTACCTCCCTGCACATCTCTTCTCCACCTTTCCCGAGAGACAGACCAGTCTGACTTGAAGAGAAGAAATAGAGGCAGCCTTTGTGGCTTCTCGCGCTATATACTTTCTTTTATCTTTCTTGATCCACTGGCTGATTTTCCTAAAAGATGATCGGAATTCCTAGCACAGAGTTTTGTGATTATACATTCATTTAAGCACTTTTGAGATTCTACCACATTGCCATCTTAACTTTAAGCGACACCCAGTTGTACATGTTAGTTTTGCCAACAGGTAATACAGTTTAAAGGCTCCATAAAAACATGGTGTATGATAATTATTTCATTAGCCTAGCAAGTAACCTGGGCTCTCTTTGAAAACTCTATTCTTTTATTTTGAGGGCCCAAAATTTGATCCTTAAATGACATTTATGGCAGTATTTGGGAAACCATTAAGTTCTATGTAAATATTAGATAATCATCATAATAATTGCACCAACCGCATCCCATGAGAAAAGCATTTGGAGAGCAGTATGTACAGTGGAGCTTTTTATAGTGAAGTAGGACCTCCTCTCCAATGGATTCAGAGAGACCTTGACTTCTGGCCTCCACAGAGAAAAAAAAAAAAAAGAAGACAATTGTCTGTGTGGCCACAGCATTGAGTGCCCCTCCCCAGTGAATCCTTCTGTACCTGAAATTCAGCTTGAGTCCTGACTCCCATATCCAGTTTCACATAAGCCAGGTGTTACCAACTGCTGGGTTTAGCTTCCTTCCTTCTCTCTTACTGCAATTTTTCCTCATCTCTTCTTTCTAGCCAGCTATTTAGTTCCTCAAGCCTCCAGCTTCCTAATTCTAATTTCTCATGTTAAGGACCACAGCTATATTACTCTTAACACAGCCATGAAGCAGGAAAGGAGAAAATGTCTTGAATATTATAAATAGGTGCCATGAAGTTCATGCATGAAGGTACATCTCCTGCAAATTGGGTTAGAGAGGTAAACTAGGGCCCAACCATTGAGGGCCTTATGTGTAAAGTGAAGGCAGTTCAACTTCATCCTGAAATCAGAGGCTGTTTTTGGAAAGGATTTTAAACAGATCTATGACTAAATGTGCATTTTAGATAGATTATTCTGGGTGCAGTGTAGAGGATAGTTGAACATTATATGAGGTTGTGGGTTAGGTTGTGGCTAGATAGATTAGTGAAGAAGGTATTGCAGTGGTGCAAGCAGATGTGCTAAGACTCTGAACTAAAATGATTACATAGGGAATAAAGAGAAAGAAATTAGTGAATAGTTAATGACATTAAATCATCTATAGAAGAGAGTACAAAAAAGTGATTGTCAAGAATCAAATAGAAAAATAAGAAAGCAGATGACAGATCTGGGACAAAAAAAATAAAACTTCCCTAATTTCTCCAGATGGAAATAATAGCTTGTTCCTAGACTAAATTGTCATCCTTTGTACTTCCTTATGGCTTTCTACTTTATATTTTGGGTTTTCTTTTACTCATGTATTTTATTGTGCTACTAAGTGATATATTCCTAGGGCACAGAGACTGTTTAGATTACAGTCCTGAAATTAAGGACTTTCATGTGTATAAATCATTTCATATTGGCAACATCTTTGGGGAAGGTATGTGTGACTATTGTTGTTAGTCTCATTTTTTTCACATGAGAAAAACCTATGGTCAGAAATATTACTGTGACATAGTTAGACACTGGCAGAGCTGGGCTTCATATATTTGGTCCAGCATCTACTACTCAACTACACTGTTTTTCATAATGAAGGTCTCAATGTCCTCATTCAGGACTGTTTAGTTTTAGTCAATTAAGTATCAGATTTTCTAGCCATTACTGCATTAAATGTCACAAAATAAAAGATGGAAAGGAGTGGAATGCAATGGCTAAGACAAACCCACCAAGTGAGCAGCAGAATGCTCAGCAACCAGCAGAAAGGCAGGAAAATCCAAGTGCCAATAATGTCTATTTGATATTCAACATAATTTTCTCCCTTCCAAACTCTCTCTTATGTGCAAGCACTGGAGGTCTGGAAACTACATTTCCTTATCTTAGGGGGTTTCAGGTTTTGGTTTTACCAATGAGAAGGGCTCGCATAAGGTGTAGAATGGAAAAGGCCTGGCCACAGCTGCAGGCAGGCCTACGGACAATAGCAGACAGCATACATGCATTTTCCAAAAACTTCCAGATAACCACCTGAGAATCATCTACTCTTACACCACAGTTAGCTAAGGCCATGGGTAGCAGTCTCCTATAAAACCTTCATTTCCTGAATTATTAAGTGCTGGCAATGGTATCCCTGGTCTTCATATCACTCAGCCTTTCCAATGATTGCATAAGCTGTTAAATCCCTATATTAAATCACTTTATGCTTTAAATACCTAGAGTGGTTCTATTTTCCTAACTCATACACCATACAGAGAAAAGAGAAGTATCACAAAAGTATTGTAAGCTGAGATCACGTAGTTTAGACACATGTAGTTCTATTGGCCTCAACCAATACAGTACAGTCCTTTATTTAAGAATATAGCAGAGTGGATCATAGATTGACAAATTCTTTACTCCAAGTGGGTTAAATACAAACCTCTAGTGGTATGGTGGTGGAGGTTAATACTTAAAACAATTAGTTGCCAGAAAAGCTTGGCTCCTTGGATGACCCTATTCCCCTCAAAATATTAGCAGAAGGCTGAAGTTTTACAATGGAGTTTCACAATGGCCATGTGTAGGAATGAAAGATTGCTAAATTAGAAGTTGCATGTATAGTCCTGTTCAGATGGGTTGCTGATAGATAGATTCAAAAAAATATTTTCCAGTAACCCATGTGTTGATGGAAAGATATGCAAATGGACTGGCATGAAAGTGCCAAAAATTTCCATGCATTCCTTTGGGATTTTCTTTTTCTAGATAAGTAAAATAAGTTCTTAATGCCTAGAAAACATTTCTAGACAATATGACCTCACCTCTCATCAATACTCTTATTCTCCTTTGCTTTTCTAAGTTCTCTTGTCAATGCAGATAATAAAGGGCCCCTGTCAGCCAAGCAGCTACACTGATGACCTTTCTCTTAAGTGAGTATTTCCTATTCATTTGCTGCTTTGCACTGATTTTCTGGGCTAGACAGCATAGTTGCACACATAGACGGCACTGGCTTTGGCTCAGTTCTTTATATCCTGCTGGGGGAGGATGGGTGCCGGTCACCTTTCTCTCAGGTCAGTGGATTGCTGCCTTTTACGGTGCTGGGCAGGCTGAGTTATTCAATAACTAATGGACATTTCCACTGCACTCCCAGGGCACGTAGGCAATTTTGGTGTGCTAGAGATTTATTTCCCCACAAATATATTTGGCACCAAATCAAACCTTGATGTGTCAAATTTCATTTTTCCTAACTCTAGGGATGGGTCCACCTGGCTTTGTGTTCAGTCCACGAAATATCTCAAAACTATTTTTCAAATGTCCTGGGTTTGGACAAAACCAAATATACTTTGCCAAACATTTTACTTAATTTAATAATAAAAAATACCCATCTGTATTTTAATGAAAATGTAATCCACATGTTTGATTCACTTTTTGCACTTAATTCATCAAAATATTTGTAAGAAGTCCAAGTGGCCTTCTATGTCATTAAAAAAAAATAAATCAGTGCAAGCCTTTCTTTCCCCACATTTTTCCCTGCTGCTCATAGGGGTGTTCTGTTTTCCCAATCCTTATCTGACTCCAGCCTGATCTGCACTCTTTCTCTGACTCCCCTTCCACACCAGTTCCACTTTGGTATGATCACTAGTTGAAGTGGTTCATAAAGACATTATTTGTTTGCTTCCCTGCCTGAGGAAGGGAATAAATTAAAAAGTGAAAGAACAAAAACAGCAAAAAAGCCACTAGATTTTCTCTTGTGGAGGAACCTGGATGCTTCAACTTAAGCTATAATAATTTATACCTTCTGTGACGTGGAGTTGCATAAAGAGCCATATTCCCATGGTCATGTGGATGCATTCAACATTGAAGGTAATAATAGAGATGATTTAAAGTTGCCTCTAAATATGATCTTTAGACGTAGTACCAACAGAGGGTTTTAGGGAAGCAAAGAGGGCAGGCCATTTGATAGCCACTGGCTAATTTCCATTGATTTAAAGTTTAAGATGTTTTCAAAAGGTCACACCCTTATTAGTTGATTGAAAAAGGGATTATAGGTTCAATACATTGACATGGTTACTTCGAACATTTGCTATACTTCACTAGGCAATTGGTGATTCAGTGGTAGCTGAGGAGAGGGAAGGGCAGGCTTGGAGAGGCGGGTTAGAAAGGTTGGTAGTGTTGGCTGTTCTCTTCGGTGAGGTAATTCTTTCTCAGTGTAGCACTGCTCTCCCTGTGCTTGCCACCACTGCCCAAAGAACTCCAGATGCAATTGATCTCATTATAGATCAGAACAGAATTGGCTTGGACAGCCTGTTCTTTCCCAGTGATTAGGACATAGCATATTTTTCTTCCCCCTCCCCCTCAGCCCTGTTTTAGTCTCTTGGCTGAAGGTTCTTTTGTTTTTGGATTAATCTAGGGTTAATCTAAGTTTATTTACTTGTTGTCAGCCTTAAGCTGGCAAGGTAGATCGAGTTCTTCAAATAATTCTGAAAACCCTGCTCCCATCATCAGTGTGTACTTTGGTTTGTTTAACCTCTGTCTGTATTGGACTCAAACTAACCCACAGATGCTGGGTACATGGTTTAGTAGGATTAAATTAAAGATTAAGTTTGCATTTTGTCTCAGATGAGATTTTCATTTTGATGTTAACTTGCTAGGAGGTTTCCTGATACTTATATATTTCTCATAGAAAGAGTAGAATAGAAAAGTCATGAAACTTTAAAGAAATTTCAGCCCTGGCCAAGTAGCTAAATTGGTGATGGTGTCCTGATACACCAAGATTCAATCCCTGGTTACAAGAAGAAACCAATCAATGCATAAATCAGTAGAACAAGTTGATGTTTCTCTCTCTCCCTCTCCCTCTCTCTCAAAAAATAAACAAACATACTCTGGCTGGTGTGGCTCAGTGGATTGAGCACTGGTTTACAGACTAAAGGGTTGCTGGTTCAGTTCCCAGTCAGGGCACATGCCTGGGTTTCAGGCCAGGTCCCTAGTTAGGGGCACATGAGAGGCAACCACATGTATGAGATAGAGAACAAAAATCTTTTTTTTGTTTTAAAAAAGAAAGGAATTTCAAGAGACTGCTATTCAGTGTTTTTGTCTCCAGAAAAGGCTGCATTTAAAATATTCACTTATGTCTTTATAAATAAATGTTTTCAAATTTTTGGAGTAAATACTCAGGAGAGGAGTTGCTAGATTATATGGTAACTCCTAATTTTTTGAGAACTCTCCATACTATTTTTTATACACCTGTGTTTATCACAGCATTATTCATAATGGCCAAGAGATGGAAACAACTAAGAGGTGCTTTGATAGATGATTGGGTAAAGAAGATGTGGAATTAATGTACAATGGAATACTACTCAGCCATAAGGAAAAAAATGGAATACTGCCATTTCCAACAGCATGGATGGGTCCTGAGAATATTACGCTAACCAAAATGAGTTAGACAAAGAATATTCTAGAACCATATGATTTCACTCATATGTGGGATATAAAACTGAAAGCAACAAATGAACATATAGACAAAGAGAAAAACAAGAGCATATATATATATATATCCTCACAGACACAGAAAATAGTAGGGTGGTTACCAGAGAGAAAGAGAGGTGGTAGGGGAGGTAGTAAAGGGTAAAGGGGGTCCAATATATGGTGATGGAAAGAGATTTGACTTTGGTTGGTAAACACACAGTGCAATATAAAGATGTATTATATAATTAGACACTTAAAACCTATATAATAGTATTATTAACCAATGTCACCCAAATAAATTTAATAAAAAAGTTAAATACGTTCGCTTAATAGAGAGGTCCTTTTCCTTTATTTAAACTCTCTAGACCCATCAATTCCTTGCTAATATGTTCTGTATCTCTAACACAGGCAATATCTTAATGAAGCTGCTTATGAGATTTTGGGAGTGCAGGTAGGTGGGTAGTGAGATGCCTCTATAGAAATTATAAAGTAAGAATGAGAGCTGAGAACAATGTTGTGGTCTGTGAGATAAGAGAACTATGGCCTTACTTGGAATCCACAACAAATTCTAGTTTGACTATGAGTGATGTAACCAGTTTTGGCCCTAGTTTCCTCATCTGTATATGAAGGAGATCCTGCTAGCCTGTTATGGCTCTAAGATTCTTCTGGTTTATAATTTAATTCACCTGGGAAATAAGTTGCCAGCCTAGGAGGAAAATACACCTATGTTATGCCCACTTGTTATTTCACATCTGCCTCAGACCCTTTCTTACTCACATAGCCAGCAATATACTCCCCAAGCCAGGATATAGACTTTTCCCTTTTGGGTGGGTGGGTAGAGGCATACCAGAAGTTCATGCTTAGTTACTAAGAGTTTCATAAGCTTGCTACCACCAAAGATAGACATTGGCCTGGGATGCTGTGTGTCCTTGTGAGGAGGCAAGGTGAGGACTGGAGGCAAGCCTATATCCATAGTCTCCTGGGTGTCTCACAATGGATATTCATTATTGAGGGGGTTACACACTCTATGTTCTTTCTACATGCATTCTGCATCCTAACTTTTTGTTTCTCTTTAGACAAGGAACTTCTAATAAGACTCTCAATTCCATGAGAAAAGATATAATAATGAGAACAGACATGGTTTTTAAGTCAAGAAAATCCCTGATGTTTCAGGATTATTGACTTTAATGTTCAAGTGATATTACTATTGCTTGGCAGTGTTTACTCAGGGAAAGGCAGAGTTCCCACTCGGGCCTAAGTAATGCTGAGCAAGCCACTCACAAAGCAATTTGGAAGTTATGAACGGAAAGTATATGTATGGTGTAATTTGAAGCAGAGGAATAAGCCTCACTAACATAGCATTCTATAAAGCAGAGTTTTTGAATAGTTTGACAGGTGGAAATGACTTAAGGAATAGATTACTAATGTCAAGCAAATAAAAATTTTCATGGTGATGTTGTAAAACTAAAACATCTTAAAATTAATAAGAATAAGAATAGCCATATCTCAATGTCAGGTTGAGGTTTAGGCCAGATTCCACAGTCAGGTGGGTTATGTTTTAGCTTTTCTTTCTACATAAAATGTTAATTTACAGTTACAGATATTTAGAAGTGGCAGCAAGTTCTTGGTATTCCAATTTTAAAATTATGGAATAATTTATCACTGAAAACTACTTAGAGTTTTCCATTGCATGTTGAGCCCATGACACTATTCCACTCAACATTGAAATATTGAGGGACTCAGCTTGGAAGAGGAGGGTGAACTGTTCCAAATTCATTCTATGGTAGTATTGACCTCTGTATTTTTCCACATTCTGTGTTAGAATTTATATGTGGTTTTTGAAAAATATACTAGATGCTCTATTTATTGATATCTCTCTCTGCTGGGTGAAGAAAATCACAAAATGCTGAAAAGAGCCAAACCTAGAGGTTGAGCCAATTGAGTCACAGTTTGGTCTTAAGAAATTCTGTTGTTTTATACATAGCATTTAAAACTCCAAGAGTAGCAGGTTCAACCTATTTAAGATGCTGCATATATTATTTCTACACCACTCAGGACCAGTGTCATGAACAAATGTTTTCATTTTATCTTTTATCTCAGAAATTATTGTGAGCACCCTTATCTTTCATGGAGACATGAGACAGGTGCAAAGACAAAATCTTGAACTTCTTGATCATTTTTTGCCTCAAGTAATGACCTGATTGTATTAACAATTTTCCCTTGTTCCCTCCTCAACATTGACCCAAGAACCAGAGACATATTACTGGCCACTAGCTGCTCTCTGTAAGTCAATGTGTGGATTTATATTCAAAAGCAGAATCTTTTATTCACAGAGCAAAATCATCCTTTGCTGCCCAGTCAGTTGGTAGTTAATCAGTGTTAGCTCATATGTACTTTTGTGTTCACCATTTAGCTCCCCACATAATCAGTTTAAAAAAAAAAAAAAAAAGCAAGCAAATACCTTCTATAGTGTGTGTTTTCATGGATAAAATCTATAAATTTATCAGGTATTTCTAGCTCACAAACACTATATATGCCAAGAAGTGGTTTTAGGTTCATCTATGGGATTTTTTTTTCCACAAAATATCTTGCATATATAAGGTCTATCCAGAAAGTATCCAGCCATGCACTATGAAAAGGAGACATTTATTGAAGTAGATATAATATACAATAAACCTCAGTCCCTTTCAAAGAAGGTACCTTGGAACCTCACACAATTTTCTCAGTCATCATCAGCTGCACCATTGTATTTTTCTGAATCTCATGAAATCTCTTCCCTTTCAAAGGTGATTTTAGTTTTGGGAAAATCCAGAATTGGCATGGTGCCAAATCTAGGCTGTAGGGAGCTGAGTCACCTGGATGATTTGAGGGTTTGCCAAAAAAATGCATGAGATGTGATGTATGTATGAGCAAGTGTGTTGTCATGATGAAGCTGCCAATTACCAGTTGCCCATAGCTGTGGCCTTCTGAATCATCTGAATAGTTTCTGTGGGGAAATGGTCAAGCTCAATGCAAAATGCGATGCAGATTCATTGCTTTACTCAGTAATTTAGAATTCCATGGCCACACAGTCCACATGCTCACTCAACAATGTTGCTCACCCCCACTGACTAGACTAGTACAGTGAGGTTGACATTGTTCACTCATGTGCATTCCAGTTCACTTTCTTGGGCTGCTGGGTTACATCAATGTTGTGCAAACCATCTCCATTATATTAACAATGACTGAACTTTTTCCAGACAGACCTCATCTATATGAAAGAATCACATGTCCACATTTTGATATTATGCACTTCCCAGCAACATCATTTAATATAGGAATTTAAGAAAGCTTACTTTTCCTTCTTGCTGAGAAAAAACTTGACATAAATTTTGTAGCTGGTTGTGTAAACTTCTTGGAACTATTGTGACTTTGAACCTCTTTTTGTTATGATGAGCACAACCTTTGAATAACATGTCTGCAGTTTTAATCTTTTCTCTGCCTTTGGCAATAAAATTAATCAATTGGTTTGAAAACATACTTTTTAACTCATCATAGAAGAACTCAATTGGTTACTATGTTTGGTTGCTTGTCTATAAGTAATACAGTTCTGAAAGTGGTTTTCCATTCTTCTTCAACAAGGACTTAAAAAACAGATCTAGAACTTTTATTTGTAATCTAAGTATGTTAGAAACTTGATATGTCAGTTGGGCCCAAATGGTGCAGCAATTTGATCTACACAGGAAAGCATTGGAAATGATTCATAGATATATTTAACTGGGTGACTAACTGTTCTCAAAGTATTTATTTGGCATTCATGTGTAAGATATCATATAAGGATAAAATATTAAAGGCAGAGAGGTTAGTAGAAACAACTGATGCATCAAGACCTTTAAAAATATTCTTACCTTTTATGGAGCACCACTAATCCATATAAGGAAAAATTCCTAATATGGAAAATGGTTCATACACAAAGATGCTCAGTCTTCCCCATACATATCTTGTTATTCTACTTCCTTGTCTTAATTGTGTTCTTTGCAGCTGGAGAATTATGCCTTCTATTTCTATTTTAAAGTATTTAATGTAGAATTATATATATAGATTCTGGAGCTAGACAACCTGGCTTTAAACTTCAGCTCTGCCACATTGTGAAGTCTTTGGACCTCAGGTTTTTTATTTCTAATAAAAAGCTTAATAAGGTTTTTTTGAGATTTACCTATTTATAAATCATCCCACAGAGAGTCTGACAAATTAAATGTATTAAGCGCTGGCCATTTTTGTTACTATAATCCCAGCCATCCTTCAGGACAAAATTTACAAGCCATCTCCCCATGGAACCTCCCTGAATTTCCAAATCAGATTTTTATTTTTTTCCAAAATATTTCCTTTATGTACCTTGTGAAAAATAACACACAAATACATGAATGTGTATCTATTGGAAAAATGCTCAAACAATTCACATGTAGAATAAAAAATATCCCCTCAGTTAATAGTTACATATATATTTGTCTGGACCTTTATCTATGACATGTAAATATAGAATTACTTTTCTTTTACATTCTACAACTTCAGAGAAAATTTCACATTTTATTCTTGAGTGTAGTTAGCTTGGTACTTTTTTATATAGCTAACTTCTAAGTTTACTTTAGGTTAGGGAAGGTGTTTTTTCATTTTTGCATTAAGATCATCTTGGTAAACAATGGGCCCTTGATAACAGGTGTCGAATGAATGGATAACCATTCCCCCATTGCAAACAGTCAATTGATTTTATCCTCCTCAAATCATACTTTTTCCATGATATTGTTCCAGACCACTTATCAGACCAATCACCTACTGATATCTTAAAACACTTAACTGTTTCTGAGATTTTGGTACGGGACCATAAGCCACCTGGCATCATGATTTATCTGTCTGCCATGGGCTTAAAATCTTGTCTGTCTCATCGATTAGCTCCTTAATGATGCGAACCATATTTGAAAGACAGGGCCCCACACATAACTGACTCTCCATAAATGCCTCTAGAATTAACAAAGAATTGAAGAGTTGAACTTTGTGTCACTAGTAGCAAGTTGAAAAGTAGGGAAAAGAAACTCTATCCATGTTCTATGCCACACTTACAATTTAGATTCCCCATTTAAAAGCTGTAATGACACAAACATGAGTAACATAGACACATGAACCTTCTAAGAAAATCCCCTTTCCCTCCTCAAGGCTCAGGAAGGGACAAACAACACATGGAGGAGATAAAATTAGAATTAAAAAGCATAAGTGCACAGGTGCTTGTTTGTATTATTTCAATTCACACATGTCATCGTCATGTTTGTCAACTCCCATTGGATTGAACCAGGTGTGACTCTGAAAACAGTGGTGATGTTGAAGCCTCACATTTCCATGAAGCTGCCATTGAAAGGCGCTGATTTGTTTCAGAGGACTCCTATTGTGAATGTAGTGCTTATTTCAAGTAGGCTGCCATTATTTAGCATATTTCTGAGACACCTTGAATTTTCTCCCAGTCACACACTACAAGAATAAAATATATTTCTTGCTTTGTCACCTCCTCTTGCTGCTGACATTAAACTGGTACCCAATTGTAGCACCCACCTGATTTAAGACATTTT
This sequence comes from Noctilio leporinus, assembly GCA_004026585.1. Taxonomy (NCBI): domain Eukaryota; kingdom Metazoa; phylum Chordata; class Mammalia; order Chiroptera; family Noctilionidae; genus Noctilio; species Noctilio leporinus. Next base: position 11,357 of record PVIW01011884.1, on the reverse strand, counting down.
CAAAACCCTTTCAACACTCTCCCCACCACCTCCAAAAAAAATCACACATCCTCTAGGAATTGTGACAATTATACTAACAATGCTAATAACATTTACTGAATTCAGTGCCAAGTACTGTGCTGAGTCCTATTTATAGTCTTTTTCACTTAACCCTCAGAAAAACCCAGTGAAGTAAATACTATTATATTGCCATTTTACTGTGAAAAACTTAGGCACAAAGATGTTAAATAACTTGCCCAAAGTGATTTATCACCTTTGAGGTGATGCAAAACAAAATGTTTTAGATTCTAAAGAGAATTCCAAAAGTATTTTTTGGCTATTTTTGGGCAATGGCATAATTATGAGAATGTTTATAATATTGTAGGTGTTCTCTCTAAAAGAGACAACCAATAGCTATTTGGATGTATAAATATTAGAGCTGTTGTTAAAAATCAGGCTCATGAGTTTATAGCCTCATTCCTTAACTTCTTATCTTTTGATATTTTTTTTCCCCCCAGAAAGTGCAGTGTATTATTTTAAACAGAGTGAAGACACAGTTGATTTATGTTGTCTGGTAATATTCAAGCCAAATCAAATAAGGACTGAGTTTAATGACAATTATGGTAGCACGAAAAGTCATCTTTCTCTTGAATTACATTTATACCAATAATAATTAGTAATTATTACTCATTACACTTATGAATAATAATCAATATCTCAGAGAAGACATCTCTTGGTTCAGTGAGCAGAGAGAAAGGTGCCTTCAATTCCTGATAGAGTGGGGATGCTGTAGATCTGGCTAGCCAGGCCTGTATTCAATTCAACAATTATAATTCCTACCAGCTCTTCTCAGACCAGCTTCCTTCTTGGCTGTTTGGCTGGGTTTCCTTTACCTAGTGCAGTGTCATGAGCACACATGTACACTAGGTAAATACATTTTATAATTTTTAATTGAGTTTATTGGGGATGATGCTGGTTAATAAAAATATCTAAGTTGCAAATATACAATTCTATAATACATCATCTGTATATTGTGTGTTCACCAAAGTTGAGTCTCCTTCACTCACCATTTATCCACTTTATGCCTCCTTCTACCTTATGCCCAGCCTTTCCATGATATTGTCTGTATCTGTAAGCTTTTTCTCCTTAATCCCTTCACCTTTTTCATCCAGTCCCAGTACCCTCATCCCTCTGACAGCTGTCAGTCTTTTCTCTATGATTCTGTTTCTATTTTGTTAATTAGTTAATTTTATTCAGTAGATTCTACATATAAGTGAAATTATATGTTATTTGTCTTTCTCTGACTGGCTTATTTTACTCAGTCATAATGCTCTCTAGGTCCATCTATGCTGTCTCAAAAGGTAAGATTTTATTCTTTTTTATGACTGAGTAATATTCTATTATGTAAATGCACCACAGCTCTTTTACCCACTGATGGGCACTTGGACTGCTTCCAAATCTTGCTTATTGTAAATAACACTGCATTGAACATAGGAGTGCATATACTCTTTCAAATCAGTGTTTTGAGTTTCTTTGGATATATTCCCAGAGGAAAGTTCCTGGGTCATAAAGCAGTTTCATTATAATTTTTTGAGGAATCTCCATACTGCTTTCCACAGTGGCTGCACCAATCTACATTTCTACTAACAGTGCATGAGGGTTCCCCTTTCTCTACACCCTCTCTGAAATTCGTTGATTTATTGATGACAGCTATTCTAACAGGTGTGAGAAGATATCTCATTGTGGTTTTAATTTACATTCCTCTGATGATTAGTGATGTTGAGGATTTTTTTTCAAATATCTGTTGGCCATTTGTATATCCTCCTTGGAGAAATGTCTATTTAGGTCCTTTGCTCATTTTCAATTGAATTTTTTGGTGTTGGGTTTTATAATTTCTTTATAAATTTTGGATATTACACCATTATCAGTTGTATTGTCTTTTCATTATGTTGATAATTTACTTTGCTGTACAAAAACTTTTTAATTTGATATAGCCCGATTTGTTTATTTTTATTTTTCTTGCCTGAGGAGAAATACCAGAGAAAACATTGCCATGAGAAATGTCTAAGCTTTTACTGCCTATGTTTTATTCAAAGAGTTTTATGGTTTTAAGTCTTTCATTTAAATCTTTAATCCATTTTGAGTTTATTCTTGTAGTCCAGTTTCATTATTTTGCATATATCTATCCAATGTTTCCAACACCATTTATTGAATAGACTGTCATTAGTCCATTGTGCATTTTTGCCTTCTTTGTCAAATATTAACTGACTATAATGGCATGGGTTTATTTCTGGGTTATTTTGTTCCATTGATCTATATGTCTGTTTTTGTGCCAGTACCATGTTGTTTTGATTACTGTTTTGATTACTGTCGTATAGTTTGATATCAGGTATAATTCCTCCCATTTTATTTTTCTTTCTCAAGATTGCTGTGGCCATTTAGGGCCTTTTGCAGTTCTATATAGATTCTTGGAATATTTTTTCTAGTTCTGTGAAATATGGCATTGGTATATTGACAGGAATTGCAATAAATCTATAGATTGCTTAAGGTAGTATGATTATTTTAATGATGTTACTTCTTCCTGTCCATGAACACAGTATAGGCTTTCCCTTATTTTGTATCTTCTTCAATTTATTTCTTTAATATCTTATAATTTTCTTTAAAAATACTTCTAAAAATTAATTATTTTTTAGAAAGAAGGGCAGGGAGGAAGAAAGGGAGAGAAACATCAATGTATGGTTGCTTTTCACCTGCCTCCAGCTGGGACCTGGCTGGAGACCTGGCTTGCAACCTGGCTATGTGCCCTGACTGGGCACATCGAACCAGTGACCTTTGGGCTCACAGGCCGGTAGGTGCCTATCCACTGAGCTATCAGCCAGGGCTAATATCTTAATTTACTTAGTACAGGATTTTTACATCCTTGGTTAAATTTATTCCTAGGTAATTTTATGATGCTATTGTAGATGGAATTTGTTTTTAGCTTCTCTTAGTTTATTATTGGTGTATAAAATTTCACTGATTTTTGGATATTTATTTTGCATTATGCTACTTTACTGAATTTATTTATCAGTACTGGTGACTTTGGGTGGAATCTTAGGATTCTCTATATAGAGTATCCTAAATACAAGTAAGGACAGTTTTACTTCTTCCTTTCCAATTTGGATGCTTTTTATTTCTTCTTCTTATATGATTGCCATGGCTAGGACTTCTGGTATTATGTTGAATAAGAGTGTTGAAAGTGGACATCCCTGTCTTGTACCTGAATTTAAGGGAAAAGCTTATACCATTTGCCTGTTGTGTATGATATTTGATGTGGGTTTGTCATGTATGTGGCCTAAATTACATTGAAGTATGATCCCTCTACTCCCACCTTGCTGAGAGTTTTTATTATAAATGGGTGCTGGATTTTACATAATGTTTTTTTCTGAATGTATTGATATGATCATGTAGTTTTTATCCTTAATTTTAGATATATGATGTATCACATTCATTGATTTGTGAATATTGTACCAAACTTGCATCCTTGGAATAAATCCCACTTTATGGTGTATGGTCCTTTTAATGTCTTGCTGGATTTGGTTTGCTAATATTCTGTAGATGATTTTAAACTTTTTTTTTTTTTTAAAGATTTTATTTCATTACTTTCAGGAAGAGGGGAAGGGAGAGAGGCAGAGAGGGAGAGAGACATCAATGTATGGTTGCTTTTCACCTGCCTCCAGCCACAGACCTGACTGGAGACCTGGTTTGCAACCTTGTTATGTGCCCTGGCTGGGGAATCGAACCTGCGACCTTTGGGTTTGCAGGCCGGCACCTTATCCACTGTGCTACCAGCCAGGACTATGTAGATGATTTTAGCATCTATGTTCATCAGAGATACTGGCCTATAATTTTCTTTTTTTAATAGCATCTTTATCTGGTTTTTGACTTAAAAAATGCTGGCCTCATAAAATGAGTTTTGGAGTCTTCCCTCCTCTTGAATTATTTGAGATACTTTTAGGATCAGTGTTAGTTCTTCTCTGAATGTTTGGTTATATTCATCTGTGAAGCCAGCCAGTCCATGACATTTGATTATTGGGAGTATCTAATTATTGCTGCAATATCACTAGTTGTAATCTGTATTTCCAAATTCTCTTATTTTCCTGATTCACTTTTGGAAGATTGTACGTTTCTAGAACTTCATCCATTTCTTCCAGGTTGTCCAATTTATTGGTTTATCATTATTCTTGATATTTTCTTACAATCCTTTGTATTTTTTGGCATCAGTTGTTATTCATTTTTTATTTTATTTACTTGAATCATCACTCTTTTTTTCTTGATGAGTCTGGTTAAAGGTTTGTCAATCTTGTTTACCTTTTCAAAGAACCAATTCTTGGTTTCATTGGTCTGTTGTATTGTTTTTTAGACTGTATTTCATTTATTTATGTTTTGATCTTTATTATCTCCTTTCTTCTACTCACTTTGGGTTTTCTTTTTATTTTTCTTGGTCCCTTAGGTATTAGGTTAGAATGTGTATTTGAGCTTTTTCTTATTTCTTGAGATAGACCTGTAATGCTATGAATTTCCCTTTTAGAACTGATTTCACTGTGTCCCATATTTTGGGTTGTTGTATTTTCATTTTTATTTGTTTCAAGGTATCTTTTGATTTGTTCCTTGATCTCATTTTTAACTCATTCATTGTTTAGTAACATGTTATTTAGCCTCCATGTCTTTGTGTTTTTCAGTTTTTTCCTTTGATTTCTAATTTCATGCTATTACGGTCAGAAAAGATGCTTGATATTTCAATCTTTTAAAATTTATTGATACTTTTTTTGTGTCCTAACATTTAGTTAATTCTAGAAAATGTTACATGTGTACTTGAAAAGAATGTGTATTCTGCTGTTTGGGGGTGAAATGCTCTGAAGATAACAATTACATTCATATGATCTAGTGTGTTATTTAAGGCTGCAATTTTCTTGTTGATTTTCTTTCTGTCTGGGTGATTTAGTCATTGATGTTAATGGGGTGATAAAATCTACTATGACTGTATTACTATTTATTTCTTTTTTATTTTTATCAAGATTTGCTTTTTATATTTAAGTGCTCCTATGTTTGGTGCATCAGTGTTTATAAACATTATATTCTTTTGTTGGATTGCTCCCTTTATCATTATGAAGTGTCCTTTTTTGTCTCTTATTATAGCCTGTGTTTTAAAGTCTATTCTGTCTGATATAAGTATTGCTACCCCATTTTTTATTTTCATTTCATTTGCATTGCATTTCCTGTTCATTTTTTTTTTTTTTTTTTTTAAGATGGGTCTGTTATATATATTGGTCATGTTTTCTTATTCAGCTACTCAATGTTTTTTAAAAATTAATTTATTGTTGTTATATTTATCCCATATTTTTCCCCATTGCTATCCCCTGTTCCACCCACCCCATCCTCTCTCCCATAGTCAATCTCCACATGTTGTTCATAGGTCATTATACTAGTTCCTTGACTAAATTCTTCCTCTTTTGATTAGAATATTTAAACCACTTACATTTAAAGGGTATTATTGATAGGCACATATTTATTGCCATTTTATTCTGTATAACTGTGTTCCTCTGGGTTTTTTCTTCTTTTTAAAGAAGGCCCATTAACATTTCTTATAATACTGTTTGATGGCAATTAACTTCTTTTTCTTTTTTCTTGTCTAGGGAACTCTTTATTTCTATTTCAATTTTAAATGATAGCTTTGGTGGATAGTCTAATCTTGGTTGTAGTTCCTTGTTTTTCATCACTTTGAATTTTAATGTCAATCCCTTCTGGCCTATAAAGTTTCTGTTGAGAAAGCAGCTGACAGTCTTATGAGAACTCCTTAATAGGTAACTAACTGTGTTTCTCTAGTTGTTTTTAAGATTCTCTCTTTGTCTCTTACCTTTGGCATTTTAATTTTGATGTGTCTTGGTATAGGCCTTTTTGGGTTCATCCTCTTTGGGACTCTCTGAGTTTCCTGAACTTGTGTGACTTATTTCCTTCACCAGGTTACTGAAGTTTTCAGCTGTTATATATTCAAATAGGTACTCAATCCCTTGCATTTCCTCAAGCTGATGCTCTAAGGAGGGGAATACTGTACCCAGAAAAATGGTGTCTGCACTGTGAGAAAGTGACTCAGCAGAGGGATCCTTGGGGCTGTTCCTTCATCTCTCTCCCAAGAGTCACAAACCCTGGCCTTTCTTCACACAACCCTAGCCTGCTTCATCCTCCCTACACTGAAGCCCAGGGTGAGTGACTACAAACAAGATTTTGTGTGCTGGCCCTTTAAAAGGGCATTTATGTCTCTAGCAGACTTCTGTCTCTCCCTGGCAGACAGAATCTCCACTGATTTTTAGAGACATATATTATGTGGACACATCATCCTAGCCCTGTTGCTCTGGGTTAGAGAGCCTGGCAGGGGGTTGAGACTCCACTCTCCTCAGGAGAAACCTTTACATCTGAGATATCCCTCCAGAATTTCCACCTCTGCCCATGAGAACAAGGCTAGCACTTTTCAGACCTCTTCACTTCCTACCAGTTTCAATGTGGCTTCTTCTGTAAATCCTTGATTATAAGATTTTTCTTCAGCTAGTCTTCAGTTGGTTATTCAGGGTGATTGTTCTATATTTTAGTTATAATTCCAGTTTGGTCCTGCACCTTTCACCTACCCTGTCACTGTCCTGGTCTTACACACTAAGTCAATATTGATGACAGTGTGATTTATCTGTTTCTAAGGCTAAGTATACCCCCAAACTTCAAGTTAATCTTAAGTAAGACTTGAAAACTATTTCAGTGGCAATTGTGTTCTAGAATATTATGTACTTAATACCTTTGAAAACTCTTCCTTCCAGGCCATAGGCACTTCTAAGCTATCAAACTCCAGCCTCCTAAGGAACCTATAAACTCCAATATCTTGTTAGTTGCTTTTCTAAATGAATAGAAATAAGCCAATTCCTATTGTTTCTCTTGTTATACTTTATTCAATAGAAAACCTTCATATTTTTAATATCACTGAGGCCTCTTAATTATTTGAAGCCTGAGATATACAGACCCTAGGGATCTGAAAATTAAAATAATTCAAATTACTATCCATTTATAATATTTCAAACAGCAAGGAACTCTTAATAAGACTATATAAGATAACATTACTTTTGTTTAAAGGCAAAAAAAATTTGATAGGCTATTACATGTTTCAATTAATAAATAAGCTATTAGTTTAAAATGTTAATCTTTTTGGTTTACCTAATATTTGAAAACTGTTCTTGGGCACAATGAAGTTGGTCTAGGGGACATAAAACATTATTACCTGGTATGTAACAGTGGTTCAATAAGATTGAATTAAGTAAAGAATTGAAAATTAAAACAAGTTTAAAAATATATATTTTATTTATTATTTTTAGAGAGAGTGGGAGGGAGAGAGGAAGAGAGGGAGAGAGACATCAATGTATGGTTGCCTTTCACCTGCCTCCAGCTATTGACCTGGCTGGAGACCTGGCTTGCAACCTGGTTATGTGCCCTGACTGGAGAATCGAACCAGTGACTTTTAGGTTTACAGGCCAGCGCCTTATCCATTCAGCCACCAGCCAGGCAAGTTTTGTTTTTAATTAGTATTCTATACCTTTTAAAACAATGGAAAATTTTTCAAACAATATCTTAGTTTGGATACAAATTGTGCATTTGAGGAAAGTGGCCTGGCTCCAATTAAAATTCATGTGTGTGTGTGCGTGTGAAAGTGTTGGCATTCCAGAAACTTGCTTTCTGTACCTTATTTTACCTCATGAAGCTGCACAGGTAACCAGGTGGTTTCTTAAGGCTTCATGAAATGTAATTTTAAAACTATTGCTCTAAACCATCCTATCCCAAATCTCTACTCTTCACCCAACACCTATATCCACTTCAATCTTAGCTATTTGGTTTGAACACAATAATTTTCATTATATAAACAGACAATGACAATGGGAAGGGGAAAATGTACTGTATTAGTTTGCTAGGGCTTTCATAACAGAGCACCATAAACCAAATGTCCAAGATCAAGCAGTTGGCAGGATTAGTTTATCCTGAGAAATTTGAGAGAATTGTTTCCATATCTTTCTCTTAGCTTCTGGTAGTTTGCTGGTAATCTTTGGTTTTCCTTCACTGTAAAAGCACTACCCCATCTCTATCTTCATCTTCACATTGCATTATCCTTGTGTGTTTCTGTCTCAAATTTTCCCCTTTTAATAAGGACAACAGTCATATTTGATTAGGGTCACCATACTTACCTCATTTTAAATTTGTTTTCTTTGTAGAGATCTAGCCTCCATATAAGGTCACATTCTGAGATATTGGAGCGGACAGGACTTCAACATATGAATTTTAGGAGGGCATGGTTCAACCCATTAGAGATACTTTTTACAATGAGGATGAATAAGAGAATGCAGGTGAGGTTCATGGTTTTCTTCACTGGTCAATGATTGAGACTTAGGGAAACTGAGTCCATGAACATCAAAATAAATAGTAGGAACTAGATTATCAGAGGCATTTATAAAATGGTGGCTAAGAATAGAGGCTGTGGGGACATTCTGCTTAGGTTCTATTTCTGATTTCATCATTTACTAGTTGAGTGACCTTGGGTAAGTTATCTTTGTACCTCAATTTTCCCATCTATAAAATGAGATGATGACAGCATATGCCTCATAGGGTCGCTGTGAATTTTCAGTGAGTTCATACATGTTGAACCTTTAGAGCCATGGCCAAGGTATGCACTTTGTTAAGCTTAGTTAAATGATTTATTCTAGTTCATGTAAACAATGATTACACAACAATAGACCTAAACCATGGGCATGTTATCTAAAATATATTCTTAGGGAAAGTCAAGGATGGTCTTTATACAGTGTAGTACATAATTGACAACACAAGTGACATGTTGCAGATTCATTCCTAGTATTTAGGCTAAGCTGGGGACAAGACATTAGCCTTCTTTCTTCTGCGAAAGGTGTGTCATTAGCTCATCACAGTGGTGGAAGAACCTTTAGTTCCTTTCCTATCCTAAGCTAATAGCCTCTTCATCATCTTGCTGAGCCCGAGTTTGACAGAAAGTCTTACTAGCTCTTAGCTTTTCTCACACAGATCCAAAACTGGAAGTCAGAGAATGGCTTGTATGGCAGTGGTGAGGAAGGATTTATGCTTCAATGGACAGCATGGAGACTGCTTTAAAACAACCCAAGGGATTACACAATGACATGTAAACGGAAGTTCTTTGTCATGTCTACTAAGAAAGAAATTGGCCATTTGGCTATGTATGGTGAGAAACCTTTCTGACCAAAAGTTTTTCTCAGAAGCAGAGGAAAGGGGCATTAAAAACACTATAATTTTGCCATTAAATGCCAACTCTTGCTAGTTGGGTTTGTTACTATAACTGATATTTTGAATATTTTAAATAAGTATAAGCATTTTCCTATTCAGTTTCTTTTAAACAATATTTTTAATGGCAACATTAAATCCCTCAAGTGATGCATTGTAATTTGTTTAACAACCCCCTTATTGGACATTTGGATAGTTTTTCTTATTTTATAATTACAAATAATGCTTTGATTAACATCTTGGAGAATAAACCTTTCTCCAAATTTTGGATTGTTTCCCTAGGACAGGTTCCCAGTAGTAAAATTATTATATCAAAAAGTAACTACATTTTTATGCTTCTTAATACAAATTGCCAAATTGCTTTCCTCAAGAGTCACAATGATAAACAAAGTAGCTATAGATGGAAGTACAATTTTAACTTACGATATCTCTCCAGTTGGATTTCATATAATTTTTATTTTGATACATTTTTTTCAGTAAAGTGGTAAGTACTTATTTTTAATTTGGATTTTATTACCAATACTGATTATTTTTCTAAAATCTTTTCTATTGTTTTAGTATTATAAATTATCTTCCCTTTGCCCATTCAGAGATTGTGACATCTCTCTTAATAATTTATTTCAACTGTTTTTTACTTTAAAGATATTTATCATTTTTACATTATATACTTGTATGTTATAATAACTTTAGCCTGTGACTTTGTTTGTTATATTTGTTTTTTATTCATTTATGCTATTTAGGATTTAGTAGTAAGCCTGTTGACTTTTCCTTTTTAGAATATAGCCTCTTGTTTCTAAGGTTACACAGGCATCTTCCTTTCAAATGTTTAATCGCTATCTGATTCAATTTTTTTAGGATTTGAATTTTTAAAGCAGTTTACTCTTTAATCCATCTGGAATTTATTTAGGCTGTGCTATGAAAAAGAGGGTTTTGTTTTTATGTATTTAAAGTGATTCTTAATTTAGAATTTCCTTTTGGACAAAAGTAACTTTAGGGCAAAGAACATAATTTAAGAGCAACTAGTAGAAAGTCACTAGGATTAATGGGATGAGCTCTTGTCTGGTAGGAGAATGTGTATTCTGGACAATGCAGCTATAGGATTGTGAGAGTTCATCTCACAATCTAGGTCCACCTAGGTGCCTGAGTGAATAGTGGGACACATGTCCCTGCCAACATATGTATGAAGTCGTTCCCAAAAATGTTGGTCATGCAAACTGTTTTAACTATATAGACAGTGGCCTGATACTTTCAAGCCAGACCTCATGTATTGGCTAGGTAGTTTAAGCAAAAAAAATTATATATACATATAAACTTTTGTTACATAATGCAGCAAATATTGTGGAATTCTTACTGAAGTATAGAGTTAAAATGGCAAAATTTTTCCATAAAGAAACAGATAGTAAATATTTTCGCTGAATGAAGCCATGGGCAATATATGTATAAACAAAAGAATGTATAAAAACAGTCAGTGAGCTAGATTTGTCCCATGGATGTAATGTGTCAATACCTTGTTTGTCATATCCTGACAATACGTCTCAAAGTATTGCCATTTCCTGCTTTAAAATTTCTTTAGTGACTGCTTTTTCTTTTTTAATGAGAGATAAGAAACATTTTGCATTAAAGTCGTGAATAAAGCAAGGAAGTCCACACTCCTTGCTGTAATCTAATGCTGATTGTTCCAAAGGTCCAAACAGCTACATTTAATTTGAATTAATGTAGGTTTGTAATATAGTATTTTAATATTCATTTGGGCCTGTTATGTTACCCTTTCATTGCTCCCCTTTAGAGTTTTACTGAATATTTCTTTTATTTTTTCACATGAGACTTAAAATCAATCTATTTTGTTTCAAATATGAAAGGGATCTCAAGTTGTAATATAAATTTGTTGATAAAATAACTTTAGCATTGCCTTGGCTGTGTGGTTCAGTTGGTTGGAGCATCATACCTAGGTTTATGGGCTTGATCCCTGGTCCAGGCATGTGCTGTAGGCAACTGATCCATGCTTTTCTCTTGCATTGAAGTTTTTTTTTTTTTTTTTTTTT
>PVIW01011883.1:0-35039 GCA_004026585.1 Noctilio leporinus | reverse complement strand
CTCCAGCTTTTTTTTCATGTCCATTTGCTTGATATATAGTTTTCCATCCCTTCACTCTCAATCTGTGTCGATCTTTTGTTCTGAGGTGGGTCTCTTGAAGACAGCATATATGTGGGTCATGTTGTCTTATCCATTCGGCTACCCTATGTCTTTTGATTGGTGCATTTAATCCATTTACATTTAAGGTGATTATTGATTGGTACTTATTCATTGCCATTTTTTCCCTTTATGTCTGTATTCCTCTTTGGCTTTCTCTGTTTCTTCATTTTATTTGTTTACTTATTTTTATAGCAGACCCTTTAGAATTTCTTGCAATGCTGGTTTGGTAGAGATGTATTCTTTTAGTCTTTTTTTGTCTGGGAAACTCCTTATTTCTCCTTCTATCTTGAATGAGAGCCTTGCTGAATAGAGTATTCTTGGTTGCAGGCCTTTGTTTTCCATTACTTGAAATACTTTTTGCCATTCCCTTCTGGCTTGAATTGTTTCTGTTGAATAATCATTTGATAGCCTTATTGGAGCCCCTTTGTATGTTATTTGTCTTTTCTCTCTTGATGCTTTTAGGACTCTCTCTTTGTCTTTGAAATTTGCCATTTTAATAATAATGTGCCTTGGTGTTGGTCTGTTTGGGTTGATCCTCATTGGAACCCTCTGTGCTTCCTGAACTGGATTCATCGTGTTAGGGAAATTTTCTATCATGACTTTTTTGAACAGGTTTTCCATTCCTTGTTTCTCTTCTCCTTCTGGTATCCCTATGATACGTATGTTGTTACGTTTCATGTTGTCCTGCAGCTCTCTTAACCCCTCTTCAGTCTTATTCAGCCTTTTCTTATTCTCTTGTACTGTCTTTGTCTAAATTATCCTCCAACTCGCTGATCCAGTCCTCTGCTTCCTCTAGCCTACTGTTGATTCCTTCTACTGTATTCTTCAATTCAGAAATTGTATTCTTCATTTCCTCCTGGCATTTATTGATAGCTTCCATGTCCTCTTTCATGCTGTCGTAGTTCTCAGTAACTTCCTTGTAACTTCCCTGGAGTTCTTTGTAATTTCCCTGGAGTTCTTTGTAGTTCTCCTGGAGTTGTTTACAGTTTTCTTAGATGTGGCTGAGCTCACTGAACTTCTCTATCATCATTCTTTTGAATTCCTTATCTGATATTCCAGGTGCCTCTGTTTCATTTTGTGTTTTTTCCTGGGGATTCTTCCTTTCCTTTTGGTGATGGACTGATTCTTTTTTTCCCCATTTTGGGTGTCGGTTCTTGCTTGCTTTTAATTTATTTATTTTTGTTCTTTTCTTGGGTTAACCTGCTTTGCTTCCTTGCCTTAGTTGAGCACCCTTCTGTGATAGGAGATTTATGGAGTTCAGTGTTGCCATCTCCCAGATTTTCTCCACTTGCTGTTCTTGGTGTGTCCTTTATTTGGGCTGTCTGGTTGTATTCTGGGCCTGTGGGTTTTTAGCACAAACAAAAACAAAAACAAACAAACAAAAAACAAAAGAAAAAAACAAAACAAACCAAACCAAACAAAAAAAAATGCAAAAGAAAAAAAGAATTAAAAACAATAATAATAAGAAGAAGAAAGGGTTCAGATGGCTGTTCACCCTTAATAATCCCTGACTGGTCCAGATGGAGCCTGGACCTGAGGGCTTTTAGCAAAGGAAAAAAAAAAAAAAAGGAGAATGTCACAAGAGAAAGAGAAATCAATATTAATAAAGAAAAATTTTAGGTTTCTGTTCACCCTTTATGGTCTCTGTTTGGTCCAGGTGGAGCTAGGACCAATGGGTTTTATCAGGGAGAAAAGAAAGGAGAAAGAAAGAAAGAAAGGAAAAAAAAAAAAAAAGGATGGGGAGAGAAAGTCTCAAGACAAAGAGAAATCAATATTAATAAAGAAAGTTTTTAGCTGTGTGTTCCCCCTTTATGATTTCTGATTGGTCCAGGTGGAGCCAGAACCTGTGGGCTTTACCAGGAAGAAAAGGAAAAGAAAAATTAAAAAAAAAAAGAGGAAGGAAGAAAAGAATAAAGAAAGGGTTTAGGTGGCTGGGGAAGGGAGGAATACTTAGATTGAGGACTGGGAATGTGTTGTAGCCACACAGTGAGTAGACTTTAATTCGAGAGTAGGGGGAGGGTCTTGGGTATTTAGGTGGATTGAGGTATGGGTGGGATTAAGAATATGTGAGAAGTAACTTTTGCAAAGGTTATGTTGGGGATTAATATTTCATATTGCTCTTGGTATAACTCAGGTGCTTGAGATTAGCAGCAATCCCTTTCCTGAGGCTGCCTCTTTTTCTTGGTCAGGACTTTACAGTCTATAGTCTATATTCTAGCCAGTCTTGGCGCGTGGCAGGGCCTCTGATTGTCACATTCAGGGCTGATTCTGAGTGTCCGCCCCCAGGTAGGCTAGGCCTTCTGCAGCCTGGCTGGGTGTTAGGGCTGCCGGTATTCTGGAGCCCGCAGGGAGCCCCCTTCCACTCCTGGCAGAGGTTCCTGCCCAGGACAAGCACTCAGCACCCCTGCAGGGCAGCCCGCAACTTTGCTGGTTCCTGTGCGGACTGGCCCCACCCCCACAGTTCCGGGAGGAGGCCGGGCCTGTCAGTCAACACTGTCCGGGGTCCGCCTACACTGTCCTGCCCTTCCGGGGCAGGCACCACTCCTCCAAGCCAACCAGCTCTTGGAGGAGTCCTTTACGTGGCCTCTGTGATGAGCCCCTCCCAGGCTTGGGCGGTGCGGCCTTTGTCTCCGGCAATGGCGGGTCAGTTGCCCCAGCTGCTAGTTTCCGGCTCGCCGGCTCGCCATTTGGAGTTTCCTGCGGAGCCTGGGGGCCTGTGTGGTTGTGCATGGCTGGGCCTCCCCCCCTCGCAGGGGCTTCTAGCTGCTGTTTCCCTGGTGGCCCAGCAGCACCGTTTTCGGCCCTCTTGCCACCCTGGCCAGTGCACTTCCCCGCTCCCCACTCTGGCTTCCCGCAGGACTCTTCTCCTCCTCTAGCCCCGAGAGGAGCCTCCTCTCCCTGTTGCCGGAGTGAGTCTCTCACATAGTCCCTCCCCTGCAAGAGTTTTTATTCCACGTCCCCTATGGTGTTTGCCCTCGTTGCCCACACTTCACTGTTGAGACTTCCAGTCGCCAGGGAGCCCGGAGCTGCCTCAGTCAAATGTGTCCCCCTGGGCAGAGCCGCCACTGCCCAGAGCCGACCTGGGCCCGCTGGCCGGTTGGTCAGGAATGCCTCACCTACTGTCCTGCTGGCCTCCTCTGCCTCTGGGCTGTGCTACCCTGTGTCCAGATGCTGCCTGTTCCAATTCCCCAGGGTCCTGAAGACGTCTCACGCTCCCTATCTTGTCCTCTAGCTGCTTTGGTACTCGAGAACACCATCAGCGCTGCTCTCTACTCTGTCGCCATCTTAAAAGCCAATTTTTAAAATCTCTTAACACACATAAACTAATTACTGAAATATATTTTTGCCAACCTGATAAAAAGGTATAATTTTGATTCATATTCAAAAATAAAATAATAATAGTAATTGTCTATCCACTTTGCTCAAAAGTAACTTTAAAAAACTGGAGTACATTTACACAATGGAATATTATGCAGCAGAAGGAAAGAAGAAAGGAATCCTACCTTTTGCGAAAGCACGGATGGAACTGGGGACTATTCTGCTAGGTGAAATAAGCCAGGAAGTGAAAGACAAACACCATATGACCTCACTTATAAAAAATATTTTAATGAACAAAATTAACTCATAGGAAAATAGAACTATAGGCATGGAAAGATGGAACAGATTGAAAATGACCAGAGGGGAGGGAGGGTGGGGATATTATCGGAAAGAAGGGGAAGGGGCTAGACAGAACCCAATGACATGGACAACAGCATAGGAATTGGCTGTAGGGATTGGGGGTGGGCTGGGAGGTGGAGGACAAAGAGAAGATTTGGGACAATTGTAATAGGTTAAATAAGAATAAATCAACAAATAGCCACAGATGATCATGTAAAAAAAGAAATCAAGTGCCTAAAATTGTATATAAGGATTTCTTATATCAAGAAGAATTAACCAATCAGATCCAACCTTTTTATGCGATGTGACAAGATGCAACTCTATTATATGACCTATAAATTTATAGGCTATCTACAGAGAATTCACACTGGCTGTTGCCTATTTTTTTTTTTTTTTTTTTAATTTTCCAACCAAAGGGAAATAAGGTCAGTGTTCATTACTAAATAGTCAGGTATTGCATGCTTTAAAAATTCTTGTAACATGGGTTGAAAATTGCTGCTTTAATGGTATTCCCATTGTTTTCATCGTGTGTAACATTCTTCTTCCAGATTGCTGGATTTGCTGTTAAGGACACCAGTGACTTTCTTTGGAAAGTTTTCAATGAAATACAGTTGTTATGTATACATGTATGTTACTTCCTACTTTGTTATTTTAAAGGATTAGATGCAAAAATGCCCTTCTTATAAAAAGCCTACTTACAGCCCAGATCTTGATTTAAAGATCATTAAAAATGTCAGGACCATTATGAGTAATTTTTCATTTCAGGAATGTGTGTGTGTGTGTACAAATTTATATTGTTATGCTGATCAGCCTAATTTTTATTTTCTTATTTCAGTAATTATTGTAATAATTCTTAGTACTAAGAAATTATCCAAACATTATATATATAACACGTTTAGATCATTTGTAAATATATAAAGTTCAAATTTATAAGAAGTGTCTCAATTAATGAAAGACATGTCCCGTATTTTTTTATGATTTCTAAATTCTGCAATAATTAAGCACTGAGGAACTTTTTCACATAAATAATTAAATGTAAATAAAATATTATTTTCTGTAGTAAGGTCACACAACACTTGAAAATTCTACTAAAATATAAACCACATCTAAGTGATTTATCATCAGAAATCACTTAAATGATTTCTCCACTGACAATTTGATTAAGCCTTTTTTAATTTTATTGAAAGATGAACTGGAAACTACCAAACCTACATATTGGTTTGTTATATAAGCTTTCTAGTAAAATTAGACACCTTTATTTTGATATGATATTTCTTTTCTTTTGAATCTTTGGATATTAGGATAAAAAATATTTACGTTTAGAGTAAGTGAAAAGTGATAATAGAAGTCTTGAAAAGAAAATTAGATTCATGTTTTTCTGTATCATGGCAATTCCCTTTTTCAATGACTTTAATTATGTGCTTACACTTTCTGCTAAGAAGGGTTTTGTTTATTTTTGTTTTCTAATGAATATATATTTGTCTTCCATATTTCTAATTTTACTTTGAAGACTTTGTGTATGAACTTACCCCTTCTACATACACACACACACACACACTTCCCTCCACCATATCCAGTTCAGAAATACGTGTATATTTATAATTTATAATTTATTATAAATCTATAATTTATAATAAAAGGAACACTTTTATTTTGCATTGTGACAGCTTAGCCCTTTATTTCTATGATTTTTACTGTTATTTCTATTTCAGGGTGGTCATTGGGTCACTGTTATGAATACAGTTTCACTAGCAACTAACTTCATATCTGCTTTTCTTTGTTAATTATTTTTTTATTTTCATTCAATTTATTGAGCTGAGATTGGTTAATAGGATTATATATGTTTCAAATGTACATTTCTATGATACTAGATCTGAATATTGCACTGTATGCCCATCACCTAAAGTCAGACCATCTTCTGTCACCAAATATCAGGCCACCCTCTACCTATCACTTGCTCCCATCCCTTCCCCTATGGTTACCATCATATTGCTATCTGTATACATGAGTTTTTGTTTTACATCCCACGTACAAGAGTGAAATCATATAGTTTTAGCTTTTACACACAATGAAATACTACTCATCCATAAGAGAAGATAAAATACTGCCATCTACGACAACACTGATGAACCATGATAATATCATGCTAAGTGAAAAAGGCCAAATAAATACTTTTCTTAATTTTTAGGAATTAAAGTTTATTCTTTTTTTTAAATAAATATTTTATTTATTATTTCCATAGAGAAAGGAAGGGAGAGAGACAGCAAGGGAGAGAAACATCAATGTATGGATGCCTTTCACCTGCCTCCAGCCATGGACCTGGCTGGAGACCTGGCTTGCAACCTGGTTATGTGCCCTGGCTGGGAATCAAACCAGCAACCTTTGGGTTCATGGGCCAGTGCCTCATCCACTGTGCTACCAGCCAGGGCTAAAGTTTCTTCTTTAAGTAAAGTTTCAGTTCCAATTTATAACTAGGTTTATTAAAAATAAGAAATATTCTTAGGCCCTGGCTGGTGGCACAATGGATAAGGTTCTGGTCTGCAACCGAGAGGTCACTGGTACAGTTCCCAGCCAGGGCAACATAGCTAGGTTGCAAGCCAGGTCTCCAGGCAGGTCCATAGCTGGAGGCAGGTGAAAGGCAACCATACATTGATGTCTCTCTCCATCTCTGCCTCTCTCCCCTCCCCTCTCTATAAAAATTAATAAATAAAATATTTTAAAAATATTCTCACACTTAAGAATGATTTTATTTTATACTTAAATCAAGATGAAGTTAAAAATAGGTTTTTTTTTTCTTCTAAATTTATATATATTTTAAAGGGACAATTTAAACTACATGGAAACCCTGGCTGGTGACACAGTGGATAATGCGCAGGCCTGCAAACCCAAAGGTTGCTGATTCAGTTCCCAGCTAGGGCACATAACCAGGTTGCAAGCCAGGTCTCCAGCCAGGTCCATAGCTGGAGGCAAGTGAAAAGCAACCATACATTGATGTCTCTCTCCCTTTCTGCCTCCCTCCCTTTCCCCCACCTCTAAAAATAATAACTTAAAAAAAAATCTTTACATGGAATAGAAATAAAATCCAAACGAGCATTGTTTTTGCTATTGTATTTTTAAAACTTAGTAGGTTAGATTGCATTTTTTTATGTTGAGTTTTGTAAGTTCTTTACAAATATTAGATATTAATATCTTATTAGATGTATTGGTGAACATGTTCTAGCATTCTGTGATTTCTTTTTTTATTTTGTTGTTATTTTCTTTTCCTGTGCAAGTCTTTTTAGTTTTATGTAGTCCCATTTGTTTATTTTTTATTTTGTTTCATTTGCCTGGGATATATGTCCAAGATTTGGCTGCCTGTTTTCTTCTATGACTTTTATAGTGTTGTGTCTAACATTTAAGTCTTTGATCCATTTTCAATTTATTTTTGTGTGTGGTGTAAGAAAGTAGTCTACATTCATTTTTTAAAATGTGTCTATCCAAGAAGCCCTGTCTGGTAGCACAATGGATAAGCTGCTGGACTGTAAACCCAAAGGCCACTGGTTCAATTCCCAGCCAGGACACATAACCAGGTTGCAAGCCAGGTCTCCAACCAGGTCCGTGGCTGGAGGCAGGTGAAAGGCAACCACACATTGATGTTTCTCTCTGTCTCTATTTCTCCCTACCCCTCTCTCTCTGGAAATAATAAAATCTTTTAAAAACAAATAAATAACTATATCTATCCAATTTTTTAAATATTATTTATTGCACAAATTATCAGTAGCCTATTGCATGTACTCTCTTTCTCTGTCAAATATATATTTTGGCATTCAGTATTTTATTAGTTTCAGATGTGCAGTGTAGTTGTTAGACACTTATATAACTTACAAAGTGAGTTGTACTCCACCAGCACCATTACATAGTTACTACAATATTATTGACTATATTCCTTGTACTGTACATTATATACTCATGACTGTTTTTTTTACATTAAATATTAATTGACTATAAAGATATGGGTTAATTTTTGGGCTCTCTACTCTGTTCCATTGACCTATGTGTCTGTTTGTATGCCATTTCCATGCTGTTTTGATTACTATGGCCTAGAATATAGTTTCATATTAGGTAGCATGATTCCTCCAACTTTGTCCTTTTTCAGGATCACTATTGCTATGTGGGGCCTTTTGTGGGTCCATATAAATTTTTGAAATATTTGTTCTAGTTCTATGAAACATGTCATTGGAATTTTGATAGCAATTGTGTTGAATCTATGATTGCTTTAATGATGTTTAATAATATTAATTCTTCCTACCCATGAACATGGTATGTGCTTCCACTTATTTGTATCTTTTTAAATTTCCTTCTTCACACTCTTATAATTTTCTGAATACAGGTCTTTTACTTCCTTGGTTAGGTTTATTTTTAGGTACTTAATTATTTTGGAAGCAATTGTGAATGGGATTATTTTCTTAATTTTCTTATTAGTTTGTTATTGGCTTATAAAAACTTAACTGATTTTTGGATATTAATTCTGTCTCCTACTGCTTTGCTGAATTTATTTATCAGTTCTAGTAGTTTTTTGGTGGAATCTTTCAGGTTCTCTATGTAAAGTGTCTTACGTCATCTGCAAATAAAGAGAGTTTTAAAAAGTGGGCAAAAGATTTGAAAACACACTTTTCCAAAGAGGGCAAATAGATGTCCAATAGACACAGGAAAAGGAGCTCCACATCATTAATCATCAGAGAAATGTAAATTAAACCGCAATGAGATATCATATCATACCTATTAGAATGACTCTTATTAATAAATAAACAAACAATAAGTGCTGTCAAGAATACGGAGAAAAAGGAACTCTTTCACACTTTTGATGAGAATGCAGACTAGCACAGCCACTGTGGAAAGCAGTATGGAGATATCTCAAAAAACTAAAAATGGATTTGCCTTTTGACCCATAGATCCCACTTCTGGGAATATATCTGAAGGAACCCAAAACACTAATTTGAAAGAATATAAGCACTCCTATGTTCATTGCAGCAGTCCAAGTGTCCATTAGTATATGAGCGGATAAAACAACTATGGGATATTTACACAGTAGAATACTATTCAGCCATAAAAAAGGAGAATAAATTTACCCTTTGCCATAGGATAAGTTGACCTGGACAACATTATGCTAAATGAAATAAGCCAGCCAGAGAAAACAAATACCATGTAATTTCGGTCATATGTGGAATCTAATGAACAAAGTGAACTAACAAGTGAAATAGAAACAGATTCAGTGATAGAGCAGGATGACAGTGAAGGGCAGGGGGAGGTTAAGGGATGAAGGGATTGAACACAAAGGAAAAAGGACTCACTGACATGTGATGACTGCAAAGGGAGGAGAGGTATAAGGGGACTAAATGGTAATGGAAAACATTTTAAAAAACAAACAAAAAATTAGTAGAGACCAAGGGGGAGTTTGGTTGCATATAGTGGAAAGGTAGGGAAAGCAAGCAGTTAGAAGATATTGTTAAGTAATATGGTTTTTCACCATCTAGGAGGGCTTCAGTGATGCAGAAGTTGGAATAATCATACACACAATATATGCATCATCACAAAAAATGTGGTTTGTGATAGTGAATGCTCTGTGTCAAGTTGACTAAGCCACGGAGTACCTAGATATTTGTTTAAACATTATTCTGGATATGTCTGTCAGGTGTTTCTGGATGAAGTTAACATTTGAATGAGTAGATTGAGTAAAGAATATTGCCCTTCCTACTGTGCATAAGCCTCATTCAATCCTTTGAACACTTGACTAGAATAAAAAGCATAGTAAGAGAGTGAACTTGCCCCCTCTTTCCGATGATCTCTGAACTGGAGATCTTGTTCAAACTTGTCCTATCTTGTTCAAACTGAAACTTACACTATTGATGCCATTGCTTCTCTCAGACCCCAGGACCTATACTGGAACACACACCACCAGCTCTTTTGGTCTCCATTTTGCCAACTGTAGATCAAATACTTTGAGAAATAAAAGGAACTCATTACAAAATAAAATCTATTATGGCTCTTTAGGAGTGAGAGATAGTGTAGTGGATAGTTTGTAAAATAAATAACTGCAGTTTTCTTTGTGCCCATGTACATTTCAGTTCTTCCAGCAAAAAGATGTCTATTACCCAACCACTTGAAATTAAGCCTTAGTTTTTTCTCTCAAAATACTGTGAATACCATCTAAACAAGTTCAGGTTACCTTAGTGGATGAAAAGAAACTCTTAAATTACCATATTTTTCATTCCATAAGATACACTTTTCCCCCTACAAGTGGGTGGGAGAGATGTCTGTGTGTCTTATGGAGCAAATATTGCATCACAGACCATGATGTGTATTACCTGACCTGTCAGCGGTGGTGACAGCTGATAGAAGAGGAAGCGGTGGACCCACGTGAAACCCCTGGGGATGCTTAAATGTCCCACTTTACTGCTGAATATCAAGGCATCTGGTTAGTTGCTGTCCACCTCTACCCATCACCTGGTACCTGGGAGAGTGCAGAGAGCCACCTGACACTCCCAGCTACAACCGCTGACCTGTCCAATCAGCTGAGGATAATAATGGGTATGAGGCTTATTAGTGCTTGACCAGTTTAGAGCACATATTAGCAAAACTACAAAAAAGAGCTTTAAAGAAGTGAAGACTCATCTAGCTGTAATTCCTGGGGGTCTTACCAGCCAGTTGCAACCTCTCTACATTTCCATCAACAAATCATTTAAAGTCTTTATGCGAGAAGAGTGGAACAAATGGATGGCTGCTGGTAATCATGATCTGACACCTACTGGACGAATGAAGAAGCCCACATCACTCAAGTTTGTGACTGGGTGAAAACATCATGGCACTAGTGAAGGATGAAACCATTGTACAGTCATTCAAAAAATGTGGCATTAGTAATGCCCTGGAAGGAACCAAAGATAGTATCATATATGAAGGTAGTGAAGAAAATGATATCAGTGATTGCGAACAACTGAGCTTCATAGATTCCGACACTAGCAATGATGAGTTCTTGGGGTTCCCAGAATACTAGAACAGTACTTGAACCTTAAAGTCTCTCCTCATTTGTTAATGATAGTGATGATGGTTCTTAATACCGTAGTTCACTTTACATGGTTGAAATATTATTCTGTTATAGTTTATTAAATATTTTGGTACACCATTTGGTTCAGGATATTTTTTTCTTATTTTCCTTCCCTAAACCTAGGTGTGTCTTATGGTCAGGTGCATCTTATAGTGTGAAAAATATGCTATTAATGAGTTGTCAATGCTGAGACCTTCTTAGACATCCCCAACTACCCTAGCAGCTGACCACAGAAGCATGAGGTAGCACAAATGAGATCAGAATGGCCTAGCCAGGCCAGAAACAAATTGCCAATCTGTAGAATAGTAGGGTAAATAAATATTTCTTGTTTTATTTCATTAAATATTGGCCTAGCTAAGTGTGTACTATCATCTATTATCAATGGCAAATGATACCTATTATAGAGAGGGTTACTACACTCATCTGGTATCAAGAAACATGCATTATTAAGAGGTTAGAGGGAAAAAGATGTCCCCAATACTGTTACTGTGCATTTGGAAAAAGTAGAGAGACCTTTTATTTATTTATTTTTTCCGGTCAAAGACTAATTTGATGCAATGAGCAATTTAATTGGAATTAATTCAATTAATAAGTTTTATTACAAATTAAATAATGAATAAATTTAATATAATAAATAAATTATTTAAATATATGGAAACTGCAAAATAAGAGAGAAAGGAGATAAAAGGAAAATAGTTGCAGATGCCAAGATGGATAAAGTAGATGAAGGATATATTCAGAAAAAAATTTTTGTGAAAATATTTTATAATAGTTAGGAAACATAAGTGTTATATTCCAAAATTGACAATTTATAAAAATTTGATAAAAGATGAGCTTATAAGATGCTATAAAAGGTTTTACACAAAAGATTGCAGTATTTCATGAGTACCTTTAAGACTTATAACAAAGGAAAATTAAAATATGTAGTATTTCAACTAGAAAGTTTTCTAACATAATCCTTTTAATATTGTTCTGAAAAATGCTGGAAAGAAATATAAAACATTATTTTCAGATAATATGATAAAACATTTAGAAACATTAGAGTCCTGGCTGAGTAACTCAGTTGGTTAGAGCATCATCCAGATAGACCAAAGTTGCATGTTCAATCTTGGATCAGGGCACACACAAGAATCAACCAATGAATACATAAATAAATGGAGCAACAAATTGATGTGTGTGTGTCTCTCTCTCAAATCAACAAATAAAAAATTTTAAAGACACATTATAGAGTCAACAAATAAACTATTGCAAGTGGTACAATTTTCAGTAAAGTAATCACATACAAATTAATATATCAAAATTTATAACATACATACAATTACAATCTAAATATAAAACATAATGAAAATCTTATAATGGTAGGTGACATTAAATGGATCCTGTTCAAGGTGCTTTATATAACTCACAGGGCTTATAATAGCTAGCTATTCTTATCTTCATATTAAAGTTGAGGAAGTTGAGGCTTAAGGAACTTCAATGGGCCATCACCACATAGCAATTGGGGTGGGGGTGAGCGGGCAACAAGATTCCTTTCCCAAGAAGATTGGTTCTAGAATGTATTCTCAGAGCTTCCTACACTGTACCTTGATCTCAATCACAAGAGCAACACAAAATATAAAATACCAAAGGTAAACTTAAGAACTTAGTAAAACTCATGAAGAAATAAATAAGATTATCATAAAAGCCTAACTGGAAACATGCAGGGCAGAAACCATATTATTTTTATTGATTTTCTTATCCTGACAATTAGCAATGTGATAGGTATGTTTATTAAGCATTTAATAAATCTTTGTGAATATATCAACTGTTAACATTTAATATTATAGAGCTGGAGAAAAAGCTTCCTATTGGCTGTTGATGGGTTGTAAATTTTTATAATATTTTAATGAAAAAAATTTATTTGAACATTTATAAGTTAAGAATGTGTATACTCTAACCAAAAAATTATTTTTTAACATTTTATTTTACATAAATATCCTACACTATGTAAGAGTGTGTTTGACACCAAAGAACTGAAGACTTAATACATCATGCCTTAAAAAATAGAAGCTTATTTTTCACATATAATTGGACATAGAAAATGATTGATGTTGGTAAAGTAGTTCGACAATCTAACCAGTTCCCAAACTCTTATCATTCTTCCTTGACTTCCAATCATCCTGTGCTTTTCTCCCTATACTTCTTTTCATTATAGTTTCAATATGCCAACCTCATGAGCAGGCATCAGGTCAACATTCTAGAAGGGAAGGAGGAGACAGCATTAGTGTACCATCTTCTCACACCCATCACTTCTATCAAAAAGTAACACATCTTTCTGAGAAGGCTTATATTAAGTCTGTATATTTACAAATGAGTAATTTTAAATATAAGACATAATAGGAAAGACTTTATGTAGCTTTTGGCGCTTCTTAAATTTTGTCTGCCACCTCTCACAATCAATGCTGAAACACATTTGTAAAATAGCCACATGGAACCTATATGATAAAAAGTGCTAGAAAAACATTTAAGTATCTATAGATATTTAAACATATATCCATGTGTGGGAAGGAGAGAAGAATGAAGAAATAGGAGATGCCTCTCACTATACATCTTAGCTTTGGGGTGAAGTGTTGAAGTAGCTGATCATACCTCTAATTGTTCTGTGATAGAAAAAGTCTAAATTCAGGAGAATATTGTAATATATTCAAACACAGAAAGGTGCTCACATATTAGTTAGGTTTTAAAATGCACTTTTTTTCTTCTAAACTGAAGACACCTACATTTTAGCTCTCAAGACAATACATCAATGATCTAACAGTCCGAGAGCCCATTTGAACTAGCCATTGGTGTATGACCCAAAGACCCATTGCCAAAAGCCACAGCAAACAGGAAACTAATACCACTATAAAGCACTGACATATGTACATGTTTTCCTTTCTTCATATTCTTCACCCCAAAAATTAATTTGTTGGTAAGGCATATTTTTTATGTTAACATGCATACTTATCTGTATATTTTCATTTCCTAGTTAAAAAGGGTAGTATGTATTACCTTAATATTTACAAGCCAAATAAAACAAACAAACAAACAAAAAAGAAACATGCAATGTCCCCATTGCTAGTTTTTAAAAATTAAATCTTTTTTTCAATGTACATAAATATTTCAATCCAAACTGAACAAGTCATAGAAAAATAGATTCTTAAGTCCATATCTTAGCATCATAAATTGATGGTAATGCAAGTCATGGTCCATTAGGCATGATTTATGCTTCTCATTAAATATAGCTATAGCAATATTTTTTTTCTGCAAAGAACATTTCATAGTAAACAAGTTTACTCTGAAGAAATTTAATTCCTTATAAATAATACTTCTATGGGACTTCCACACTTCTGCTTCTGTAATGCTAATTAGTAGACCAAATCATGGTATGTGTTGAAATCTGTAACAAATAACTTGTTTAATATTCTTTGTCACAAATTAATGCAATACAAAGAAGTATTAAAAAGCTGTCCAAAATCTCATTAAAATCCTAAAATCAACAGAGCTTAAGTTTGGGGAAAATATAAACACATATTTCTGAAATGCAACACTTTTTTATTCTTTTTAAATGAGTAACATGTTCATGCCTGAACATGGCAGGCATTTATCACAAAGAAAATTTAGCCAACTATACAGTCATGTTTACATAGTACAGTATGTTGCATTATTATTTATAAAATATTAATTCTCCTGGTCTGTTCTATGGGAGATTTTTTCTTTCTCTATCTTGTGAACATTGCATTTAGCAAAACTGACTCACTATAGCCAAGAGAATGTTAGGGGATATGACATAGGAATCCATTCAAGCGGAAGCTTTGTCTAGACCTGCATGGATTGGTTTATTCTCTCCTGTGTCCCTGTCTGCAGACATGAGAATTACATATCTAAGATAGCTTATGTTCTTTCAGCTTGAATGTAAACTTTATTAGAGCCCAATTACATGCTGGAGGCAAAACTTATTGAATCCAATAGGGCCAGAATAGTCAAGTCAAGAAGCAGCTGATTCATATACCCATGAGCACTGTAGGACCCCCAACCTGCAGAGATCCCTTGGTGCCTCGGAGGAAACAAAGACTTCCCAGGCAGCTTGTGCTGGGGCACAGAAATCCAGCTAATGTCTGAAAGGCAAGAGCCTTGAGTGCCTTTCTCCAAAGGTGTTTATTAACAACCGTGGGGGGTGCATGTACATGTCACTGTGAAAGAATATTCTATAGAACAGGAGTTACTGTGTTTATACGATCAACGGAAGGAATGTGGAGATCCAGCCCCAGGACACCGTCAGCTAGACAAGCAGACGCCAAAGCTCCAGGAGGCTCATTAAAAATAGGGAGGGTAAGGTTACATGTGGGTTAATGAAACAAGTCAAGGAAATTTGCTAGCTTCAAAGATTGTATCTTGTGGCTGAATTCCCACCAGAATCCCTTGGTCACAGCATAGGGGTTTGTATGCACCCAGCCTTCCTGATTTTTTGGTTGGGTCTTACAGACTTGGCCCGATCTGCACAGGGCTCCACATTCCCAACAGAGCACAAAATTGGCCATGCCTTTAAACCACTCATTTCCCCTGTTGTTTACTATGCAGCATTGCTACAGAAAGAAAAAGGTAACTTACAAATGGTTAGTATCCAAAGGGTGGTGAATAAGAAAAAAAAACATAGTCAAAATTACTCTTGAAAATTCTGTAGCCATTAATAAAATACATTGTAGATACTTTTGTGCTGTGATGTGTTCAAGTAAATGTAAATTCTGAATGTATATAAAATAATGCATATGTAAACTATAATTTTATAGTACATTTTAAAGATGTTCAGCCTATGAGAGAAATATAAAATGATAATCATTGAGAAATAGCATGACTTCTCTCTCATGAATACTCCTGAGAATGTATTTATTAGTAGGATTTTCTCCCTAGTAAAATAATAGATACTTTCTTCTTTTTTCTTGAGTGTGCATTGGAACTCCTCTAAATAATTCTGAAACCAACATGAGATCAGGGTACATGTACTTATACTTTCATGTTTTATTATTTTAATGAAATAAAATTGTTGCATTCAATTATGCAATCATAGTTTTATTAACTGATATATCTGCCAAGATTATAATTCTCATTACTATAACTACCAACATTTTCATTAGTTCTTATTCTTAAAACCATTTGTTGACTCCTTTTCTAAACTTCGTGGGTCATTTTCTAGTTATTGCCCTTCCCTCTTCACATAATTTCAATGGCTGGTTTCATTAATTTATTCTTCATTCATTCATTCACTCACCAGAGAATGAAGAATTTGTGGGATTTAGGAATAAAACTACTTGTTAAGCACTATCAGATCATCTGATCTTTGAAGATTTTAAAATTATGCATGATATTATTTAAGAAAAAATAGAATATAGCCTTTGGTGTTATAATTGAGGGGGATGTCTCAGGTAGTATAAATAGAAAGTAAGGAAAGATCAGGAAGCTAAGTAAACTGGTCCTCACTTTATGCCAGTCAATTTGGCCTGTAGGAGGAAGGGAAGGGGGAGAGGGAAGAGGAGAAAGAAAGGGAAGAGGAGAGGAAAGAGAAAGAAGAGGAAGGAGAAGAAAAAGAACGAAGTGAAAGAAAGCAGCTAAATAAGACATTTTCCTAAAGTGTTTTACCTATTTTTATGTGATGATAGAGCCTGTAGGACAAGATAAAAATAGAGTATTTTGGAAACTACATTATTTATTATGTGTAGCAAAGTTTAATTTTGTAAACATTATAATTGATAGCATTTAAATGTATTTATTTATCACTCAGAATTTTGTAAAGGAGCCAATTAGTCACAGAGACAGGCTCTGTGTATTATTACATAACTTGTCCATTTAATGTAACTTTGTAAATTGGAGCCAGTGATTCAGATCACAAGTTTATTCACCAGCATAAAATCTTTGTAGTTCTAATAATAACATAGCAATTCTCTTTGGGAGACAAAAAACTGCAAAGTTAAAGGATGTTCCAAAAACCATTCTCTCTTACCTGAAATATCATAAAGTGTTATCTGTTAATATATATTTTAATTTTAAAGTCTAAAGAAGCTTTATATTTTAGTACACCTGCATTCAGGTATTGTTTACATTCTCAAACGCCTTTTTATTTGGTTTATTGTACCAGTCACTAAAATGTACGAATTTACAGATAAACTTTAATTCTTTTAGTGGCCACCATCATGCCTACTTGAAGTTTATCACATTCAAATAATAACAATAAGGATTTGATATGAGCAAGTACAGAGTTATTTCCATTCATTACAGAGTTTCACTCAAAATAACTTAAACACCTGCTTTAGGGTATTTGTAATTAGATTTCTTCTAAATGCTGCTTACAGATATTATCTTACAAAAATTTAAAAATTAAAAGAGAGGAGTAATAATATACACTATTTAAAATAAATATGTACAGCCCTGGCTGGTGACAGAGTGGATAAGGCGCTGGACAGCGAGCCCAAAGATTGCTGGTTCGATACCCAGCCAGGGCACATAACCAGGTTGCAAACCAGGCCTCCAGCTGGGTTCGTGGGTGGAGGAAGGTGAAAGGCAACCATACCTTGATGTTTCTCTCCCTCTCTGTGTCTCTCCCTTCCCCTCTCTCTAAAAGTAATAAATAAAATATTTTTTAAATATATAAATAAATAAATATGTATATATACCAATTATGTTATTTACAATAAATTGAAAACACTTATTTGGGAACTTTTGTGGGATACCCACAAACATTATTTGGGGATAATTTATGTACACAAATTTTTGGAGACAAGAAAAGACACTTTTGAATAATTCTTGGGACAAAAAGAATCCCAGGAACACGTTAGCATTAGTAGGCTACTCATAACAGGGACCTTAGAAGTAAATTTAAAGCTTTAAATTCTATTAAAAAGAAGAAACTGAAAAATATTATTAACCTAAAATTTCTACAAAGCCAAAAATTCAGGCTGTATATAATTGAATGTAAGAAGATAGAAATAAATTAAGAACAGAAATCAATAAAACAGAAAATATACACTTATAAATATTCAATAAAGTAAAAATGTTATTTTTGAAACAACTTTGAAAATAATAAATCTCTTGCAAGGTGGTTCAAATATACAATGGGATAAGATAGTTTATTCAATAAATGGTGTTTGGAAAACTGGACAGATATGTGCAGAAAAATGAAATTAGACTACCTTCTTACACCACACAAAAGAATAAATTCAAAATGGATTAAAAATTTAAATGTTATACCCACATCCATAAAAGTCCAGGAAGAAAGCATAGGCAGTGAAATCTCAAGCATTGTTCATAGTAACATTTATCTCATGTCTCTTCAAGCAATGAACAAAAAAAAAAAAATTTGTTTTAAATTCCAATATTATAAATAAAATAAAACATGTACAGATTTTATATAAAAAAAGAATATAGAAGTATATTATAATACACTGTATGCTAATAAGCTTATCAAATTTTGTAAAATTAAGAATTTTCTGAAAGACAATATATTAAACACCAAGTACTGTAAAAATTCAAATACTGCCATATACATATATTAAAGAAATTGAAATCATAAACAAAGCACTTTCATAATAAAAACTCCATATCAGATGATTATGCTGGTGTGTTTTGTTCAATGTTTAAAAAATAAACAATACAGATCTTACAAAAATAAAAAATATATTTCTGAAAAAGAGGGGAAATTTTTTGTATGACAGCATAAACCTGATTTTCAAACCTGACCCTCCCAAAAAAAATACAGACAACATCATGAATGTAAATGCAAACATTCTTAAGTAATATTAGCATAATAAATACAGTCATATATAAAAGTAAAAATATATTTGTAAAATGTCATTTTACAAATATAGTATTATACAAATATATTTTTACTATAATTACAGTATTTAAAAATAAAAGAGAGTAAGAATTTAATAAAATTCAGCACTGATAAAAAATCACACTGATAAAAAGTTTCTAAAAAATGTAAACAGTATCATACATACAGGTAAAATATCAGGACATCTATGGTGAATTTTACAAAGATTTTACAGAAAATTAATATTAACTTTTCACAAACTCTTCCAAAAAATAGAGGGGGTAAGAACACTCCCAAACTCATTTTATAAAGTATAGATTACCTTTACACTAGAATCAGACAAAGGTATCACAGGAAAGAAAATTACAAAATATTCTTAATTAATACAATCTTAATAGTGTTCAACAAAATTAAAGCAACCCCAACTCAGCAACATTAAAAAGGATTATACATCAAGACTAATTAGTCATTATCTCAAAATAGCAAGATTTGTTTAATGTTCTAAAATAAATCAAGGTAGTATATCTTATTAACAAAATAAAAGAAGAAAAACAAATGTTGCTTTTAATAGAAAGATCATCATATAAAATACAACAGCAATTCAGGATAAAAGCCTTTAACACACTAAGAACAGAATGGAATTTCCTCAACTGATAAAGTTTATCATCTACAACTAAAAACATTGTATTTAGTGTTGAAAAGCCAACACTAAACAAGTTCTCCCCCACTCACCAGTAAAAACAAACAAGGTTATCTACTCTATTTTCATTTAAGATTATATCTAGGAATATTATTATGAAAGAAAAAAAGAAATTTAAAAAGTCAGGTTAAAAAGGATGCAAAATTATGGATTTTCATGATCTTGAATATAGAATATTTCAGGATATCCACTAGAAATCTGCTAGAACTAAAAATAAGTTAAACTAGAATGCGGGAAACAAGACCAATGTGCAAAAATCACTTACTACACTAGAAAATTTTAAAAACAATTTTATTCATATAAGTATCAAAACACGGAAAAATGGGCTTAATAAAAGAAATGTAAGATTTATAGACTCATAGATGGAGAGCAGATAACACCTAGTGAGGGGATCAGTGGGTGGGGGATTGAACTAAAAGGTAAAAGAACTTATGGACATGGACAACAGTGTGGTGACTGAGGGAGTGGGGAGTATAAGGGTGATAAATGGTAATGGAAAATAAAACAATAAAGGCTAAATTAAAAATAAAAAAGCATAAAATTAATCTTAAAACCACAATGAAGAATATAAACAATAAAAAAAGAACAAAACAGAAATTCTAGTTTTTATTCCATAAAGTGCTCATCAAAAGAGAGTAGATATAACTGTACTTATATCAGGCAAAATAAACTTTAATGTAAAAATTGTCACTAAAGACAAAGAAGGCCATATATAATAATAAATGGCCAATTTATTAAGGCTGTAATAATGATAAATATATACACAATCAACCTCCAAACACCTAAATATTTAAAGCAAAGTTTCACAGATTTGAAGGGAGAAATAGATTTTTAACCATAGATAGCACATCTGGATAGAAAACCAATATAAAAACAATAAACTTGAATAATATTATAGCACAAATAAACCTAACATTCATACATAGAACATTCTACCCTACATCAGCAAAAACCACATTCTTCTCAAGTACACATGGAATATTCTATGATAGATACATCACTTGTTTACAAACCAGATCTTAAAAAATGTAAGAGGATAATATCCAGTATCTAATTAAAAAGACAATTGAAAATATTTGTGAAGGGGGGATGGAAAAATTATTCTAGTAACTATATAATGGTCCTTTCATAAGCCTAAATATTTTCAATAATTTGATTTCAACAAAACTGAAGGATGACCTATTCAAGTTATCAGCTGATACTACAATTTTTTTTCTTTTGCTCATTGAAAGAATTGAATAACTCTATTATTGTGAAAATTTCTTCAACTCCTCATCTATTTTAATTCTTCAGAAGAATTCATTTTATTTATTTATTTAATATTTTACTGTGTATATTATACAGTTGTCCTTACTTTTCCCTCTTTGCCCACCTAACCACACACCCCCAATCAGGCAATCCCCATGCTGTTTCAGTGCCCATGATCATACCTACATGATATAGATCATAAAGTTTCTTATGTGCTTTCTTTTAGGTGGGAGAACCCATAGTAAGTAGAGGAGAAGAAGAAATGTTAGGAAACATTTTTTAAATTAAAATTGGTTTCCTTTGAAGTATCATTAAAGGAATATTCTAGAAAGTGAACACCCGTGAGTATGTATATCCTAATTTGCAGAACACTGAACTAGAGTTCATAAGGGAAAAAAATGGAATGACCAAAATGGAATGAAAGTAGTAGACATCAATCACAGAGAGAAACTTGAAAATTCACATAATGTGAAAATTAACACACTCTTCAACAACAATTGAGTCAATGTAGCTCTGCCAACACTTTGGTTACAGGCTCATAATACTAATAGCTTTTTAATTTCTAAACTGTAAAATAATATGTTTATTTATTTTAAGCCACCAAATCTGTAAATCTGTGGCAATTTATTACAACAGTAATAGGAAACTTATGCGGAGTTACTAGCTATTTATTGTCACACACCAATGTCATGGAAAATGTCTGCAAATCATCACATGCAGTCAGAAGCGTCCACTGCTGAGAAAGCTCCCATCATGCATTAGCTCTCATTATGAAAAGATGGGATTTTCTATTTAAGAGTTTGAATAAATGAATGGCATTAATTTCACAAATCTCCTATGGATTAGAAAATTAAAAAAAAAAAAAAAAGCCTCAAGATTCTTTATTTTAGAATGCTATGTACCAGAGAATGGAGAACATAATTCTTTTATGGCAAATCCTCTAGCTATAGTGCATTGGCTATCCTATTAATTAACAAAAGATGTCAAGGTGGACAGTTTAGTATGTTAATGGTACCTAAATGATGTGCTGAGAACCTCAGAAGCAGCTTTTGAAGCCATCTGTATAAAAAATGAATGGTCATAGATTTCATATTTGAGGCTCAGACCCAAGAGCTTCACACATATCTTTACTAATGACTATTAGGTTTTGCAGCTGCTAATATTTTGTCTTGAGGATTTATAATTGCTCAGCGTCTTGAATGACAGTTTCCTTCATATACCCACACCAAAACATAGGATTGCTGCAAAATAATGTGTGACAAACCATGTTTCAGAAATCATGAATCATAGGAAAGAAAACCAAGGCAGGTTTCCTACTGTGTGCGAGGCTTTTTCCATTCCCAGGCTCCTGAAATCAGAACAACTTCCTTTGGGCTCCTGTAGTACGTGGCAGCTTGCAGCATCCACCACCTGCCAGCTTTCACCGGCAACTCTTTCAGAGTGCCTCTGGGGAGACATATCTCCTTGAGCTGCTCTCTGTAGCAACCAAGAATACGAACTTGCATGCTTTTCCATTAGCTGGGCGCCACAGTAACTTCTCTGCCTTTCAGTGAGCCATGTGTGTGCTGCCACCAACACTGTCCACATCTCAGCCTGGACTAGGGAGATGCCGCTTGAACGCCCTTCAAGCCCTAGTGCAGTACATGCTCATTACATCTGCCATTCCCGTCTTCTTCAGGTCTCCCCTTACTTCTTACGGGCAGTTCATTAGTTCTTCAAACCCCCATTAATGTTAACAATTCTTTATATTAATCTCCCCCTGTTCAAATTGTTGTGTAATGTCTGTTTCAATTGGACCACAACTAATAGGTTTTGCCAGTGCTTCATATCCCCAGGGCTGAACTAATAATATTAGTTGAACAAGTAAATGGGTGAATGAAGAATGTTCACTAACTTTTAAAACCACTAGTGGAAGGGATGGGAAAAAACAACGAAAATCTCTTGGACATAATTAAGAATGGCCCATGGTTGGTTTGGCCAGTGTGGTATGTTGCACAAATTTAGTGGTTATTTTTAAACAGAACCAGGGAAAACAGAGACTGATAACATCATTACTTATATAATGATTCTTTTCAGACAGCCTTGGCCATAATCTCAGTCAAGTTGTGAGTGGAACTGCGACCAGTTGAAATGCTGGTACACAAAGACATGCCACAGGAAGGGTCATCTGTAGTTCTGGAATAAAAGTATCATTAAAGTGCAATCACTGAAACTGAGTTGAGGGAAATATGCTTATTTAACTAAACCCAACACGTTGTGTTTTTACTGATTTCTTTATTTAAAAAATTTGGGCTATTTGAAGTGTAATCTCAACTATTATTGTTCAGAATTTTTGAAGTATCCAGTCAGTTGGCTTTAACCACAAGAGTTATCTGGGCATATAGGTGCCTCTGGATAGTTTCAAACAAGTTGAGCATGTGTGCATATTTGCTGTCTTCAGGCTCATCAAGTGGGAAGTTCCTCTCACTTCCCAGAGTTAATGCTTGGCTCTTCAGTGTAATTTTTCAGCATAATACATTTTAAAAGCTCCATCTCTAGTTGTATGGAACACTAGTTGATCTAGGTATATACACCAATTTGTTTATAAATATTTAAGGGTAAATTTTTTTACATAAAGTCAAGCAAGGACATACAATAGAAAATGATAGGCCACTAATGTGCTACATATTTAAAATAAAAAATGAAGTCTGTTCTACATATTAAAAATGATAGGTAATAATTGTGAAATCAAGTGATTATCATAGAGCAAATCAAAATATAATAGAGGAATGTTTAAAGTTGGCAAAGCCTAATCTTCGAAATTATATTTTTCTTAGTTTACATCTTTCTCTTTTCATTTTCAAATTTGTTAGTTTGCTAGTCTAGTATAAAGATTGATTGCTATTTTCCATCATCTTAGGATACTACTAATAGTGCCATATAGAATGTGGCATCTAATGATTAAACGTTTTTGAAAGGGATTCGAAGGAGAACAAATGAAAGCTTGAAGATATAGAAAAAAGAGATCAGAGAAAAGAGGAACAAAAGATGGAACTATAAAGAACAGGAAAATAAAATAACTGTTTCTAATTGAAAATTAGTATCAAGTTGATACCATATGGTATGCTTCAGCAATTAAATATTATCTAAAAACTTATTTTTCAATTATGTGCCTTAGATGCATGGAGAATCACCGGACATACTGTTAACTACTCTGTAATAAACTGTTCTTTGTTAACGTACTGATTCCTTTCTCCCAGGTGTAGATGTCATAAACTCGTCTTGTTCCTCTGCTTTAAGCTTCTGTCTCAAGCTGTATCACCTTTAAAAAAATGCACTAAACACCAAATCCTGGAGCATGAACATGTGTCAAGTTGACCAAAGAACATAAGAGAGATTCTGAAATTCAATGGCTCAGTAAGCTTCCAGTAGGGAAATGAAATACCAATCTCCTAAACTTGCAACCCCAATTCTTCTTACTCTGTTTGGTGAGGAAAGAATCTTACTTTTTCCTCCAAAAAAGTTAGAGGAAGTATGATAAAACCATTCTAGCTTTAGCACTGATTTCCCCCCTCTCTAAGTTTTTTTATTCTATATCCTACAAGGTAATGGAATGGAGTAGGTGAGTGAGGAGAAAGAATTCACTGTGAAAGAGAGGTTTGGTCCAGTTTTGTAAGCCCTGGAAGGGAGGATCTGGCTATATTTATGAGTAAGATTTTAAAAATATAAAGTATCTAGCATGATTGTGTATAACTGTGGACTCCAGTGATATTTTGCAGCACACCAAGAAATTCTGGCCTGTTTTTGTGTACTGGTCTACTCTAAGTTTTAATTCTGAGGCCCATGTTGGAAAGGTGCTAACAACTAGAGGAAGCTGTCCTCTACAACAGCAGGACCTAATAGACATACTAACAGCACGGTTTTTGAATATCTAGTTGTATTATACCTACTAACATCACACTTTTCAAATTAACTCATGTGGATACACCCAAATTCAAGGGGTTTGGCTATACAGGGGCTTGTGCATATTCTGTCCACATGACAGATATAAGTGTGAATACATTTTTAAAAATTATTAAGTGTTAATATCCAACATTAAAAAGAACATATAAAACTCAACACCAAAAAACAAAAAATAACCCAATTAAAAATAGGCAAAGGACCTGTATAGACACTAACTTCACAAGGTTCATACAGATGACCTATAGCCTAATGAAAAGATGTTCAATGTCACTAATAATCAGAAAAATGCAAATTGAACCCCAGTGAGATATCACCTCAGACTCATCAGAATGGCTGTCACCAATAAATCAATATACAACATGTGCTGGCAAGGATGTGGAAGAATGGGGAACCCTTTTACAATGTTGGTGAGAATGCAGATTGGTACAGCTACTATGGAAAGTAGTATGAAGATATTTCAAAAAATTAGAAATGGAACTGCCTTATATCTCAGTGGTTCCACTTTTGGAAATTTATCCAAACAAACCTGAAACACTAATTTGAAAGAATATAAGCATCCTATGTTCATTGCTGTGTTATTTACAATCACCAAGATACAGAAGCAGCCTAAGTGTCTTTCCATAGATGAGTGAATAAAATAATGATGATATATTTACACAAGAGAATACTACTTGGCCATAAAAAGAAAAAATTTTTACACTTTGCAACAGTATGGGTGGACCTGGAGAACATTATGCCAAGTGAAATGAGCCAGTCAGAGAAAAACAAATACCTTATGATTTCACTCATATGTGGAATCTAATGAACAAACTGAACTAACTAACAAAATAGGGACAGACTCATAGATGAAGAGCAGACACCGGTAATGGGGATAGGTTAGGTGTGGAAGGATCTAGCAAAAAAGGAGAAAGGATTCATGGACATGGACAGCAGTGTAGTGATGGCAGAGGGGAAAGGGGATAAGGGCAGATGAATGGTAATGGGAAAATACAATAAATTTAAAATGAAAGTGAAAAATATAAATTATGGAATGTGTCACATATATACAAATAAAGTTATAAACTGTATTGAGAAAATATTTAGATTATTACTGAAATATTCTAACTTCTACTATACTTGCCAAAATGTTTATAATTAAATAAGACAAATATGAAGAATTTCATGTAAAAAATGAGCCTCTCTTTGACCATGGCATTGGTAATTGATGGCATGGGATTCAGATAAGTGAAGGAGAAGACAGAGGAAAGGCTATGAAAGAAAGCTAGTGAAGACAAGGTTCAGAGGAAGAAAAATACAAAACTTTTTTCTAATAGTGCCTAAGTTGTATTTTACTCTCACTTCCCAGACAACTCAGTTCAAAACCATTGGATATGATTGGCTGTCACATACCTTGCAGCAACCACAATAAGTAGAAAGAAAGTTTATATAGGAGAGAGAGGTCATATGTTAGGATTACTTGAGATCCAGAATGAGAATATTCCATTCTGGCTTCTTTTTTTTTTTTAAGATTTTATTCATTATTTTTAGAGAGAAGGGAAGGGAGATAGGCAGAGAGGGAGAGATATATCAATATATGGTTGCCTATCACCTGCTTCCAGTTAGAACTGGCTGGAGACCAGGCTTTCAACCTGGTTATGTGCCCTGGCTGGGAATCAAACCAGTGACCTTTGGGTTCCCAGACTGGTGCCTTATCCACTGTGCCACCAGCCAGGGCTTCCATTCTGGCTTCTTAATTCTAGTTTCTTTATTACCTCTTCTTTGTCACCCATGTCATTTGAGTTATGTTTCCTGATAAATTCTACATGTTGCACTTTACTATTTTATATATTTTCCAGTTTGTGGTTTTCTTTTAGAATTCCTCTGGAATATGAGAAAACATATATTTTACTGAACCCTGGCTGATGGCTCAGTGGATAGGAGCTGGCCTGTGAACCCAAAAGTTGCTGGTTCAATTCCTCAGCCAAGGCACATAACCAGGTTGCAAACCAGGTCTTTAGCCAGGCCCATAGCTGGAAGCAGGTGAAAATCAATTATATATATATATAATTATGTTAATACAGTTGTCCCAATTTTCCCCTTTTGCTCCTCCTATTCTGTAACTTCCTTTCCTCCAACATTTCCCCCCCTTGGTTCATGCATATAAGTTCTTTGGTTTCTCCATTTTCTATACTATTTTTGACATCCACCTTTCTATTTTATGCCTACAAATATTCTTCTTATCCCCGTACATTTTCCTCCATTCCCTCTCTCCCTCTTCTAACTGATAAACCTCCAAATGAACTCCATATCTATTATTATGTTCCTGTTCTGCTATTTGAATAGTTTTATTTTTTAGATTAGGTTGTTAATCATTGTAAATTTATTGCCTATTTAATATTAATGAATTTGATATTGTTTTTCTTAAATAAGTCCCTTTAACATTTCATGTAATACTGGCTTGGTAGTGATGAACTTCTTTAGCTTTACCTTGTCTGAGAAGCACTTTATCTGTCCTTCCATTCTAAATTATAGCTTTGATGGATAAAGTAATCTAAGTTGTAAGCCTTTGCTTTCCATCACTTTGAATACTTCTTGCATGCAAAATTTCTTATGAGAAATCAGCTGAAAGTCTAATGGGAGCTCCTTTGTAGGTAATTCTATTTTTCTCTTGCTGCTTTTAAGATTCCTTATCTTTAACTTTTGGATTTTAATTATGATGTGTCTTGGTTTGTTCTTCTTTGGGTCCTACTTGTTTGGGGCTCTCTGTGCTTCCTGGACTTGCATGACTATTTTGTTTACCAAATTAGTGAAGTTTTCTTTCATTAGTTTGTCAAATAAGTTTTCAATTTCTTTCCCTTCCTTTGGCATCCTTATGATTCAGATATTGGTGCATTTAAAGTTACCCCAGAGGCTCCCATGTTTATCCTTTTTTAAAAAATTCTTTTTGCTTCCTGTTCTCTGATTGAATATTTTCTCCTTCCTTGTGTTTCAAATCATTGATTTGATTCTCAACTTTATCCTCTCCACTGTTGGTTCCTTATAGATTTTTCTTTATGTCACTTAGTGTAACCTTCATTACTTCCCTTATGCTTTTGCCATGCTCAATGAGTTATTTGAGCATCCTAATCACCAGTGTTTTTTTTTTTTTAATTTTATTTAAAAATATTTTATTTAGAAGATGGAGGCCAACAAGTGACCATGTGTACTGTGTGGCTGTCATATTCAAAATGACTGTGTGAGTAGAGCAATGAATCTGCATCAAATTTTTTGTTAAGATTGAACATTACTCAGCAGAAATTATTCAAATGATTCAGAAGTCCACAGCTGTGGGCAACTGGTGGCTGGCAGCTTCATCACCATAATGCGTGTACTCACTTGTCACATCTATCTCATGCAGAGATTTTTTGAGAAACACCAATTCACCCAGGTGACTCAGCCCTATTGCAACTCAGATTTGGTACCCTATAACTTTAGGCTTTTCCAAAAACTAAAATCATCTTTGAAAGGGCAGAGATTTTAGACACCTGCAAATTCAGGTGGAGACTTAGGTGATCACCAATGGGGAATACCTGCTTCACTGGTTTGTGGTTCTGTGTGTGTCAAGGGTTTGGAGAGGGGACATTGCTGTTGTCTGGCTTCTGAAGTTTTGCAGGCACCTACCCTGTTTCCAGTCACTTCACAATACTTCCTGTAGCTGACTGGTGCCCTTACAGCTGTTTCCCTCATGGTGACTGCCAGAATGGGTGGGTTTGGGTACTTTCTAAGTCCATGTGGGCCCTTCAAATGAACTCTTGAAAGCCGTGGCTGGTGGCACAGTGGATAAGGTGCCAGCCTATGAACCCAAAGGTTGCTGGTTCAATTCTCCAACCAGGGCACATATTCAGGTTGCAAACCAGGTCTCCAGCCAGGTTAGTAACTGGAGACAGGTGAAAGGCAACCATTCACTGATGTTTCTCTTCATTTCTCTTTCTGTCCCTCTCTGCCTCTCTCCCTTCCTCTGTCTTTAGAAATAATAAATAAATATCTTTAAAAGAAGAAAAAAAAAATGAAATATTTAAAATAAATAAATAAATAAACAAACTCTCTTGAAAATTCAGCAATTTCTTCAACCACCCCAACCCTCACTGGTTTTTACAGCGAGAAATTTTGGGGAATTATTTCCTGGCACTGGAACCCTGAGCTGTGCCATCTGGCCTGGCACCAGGATCACTTGTTTCCAAGATATTCTTCTCTATTTTTATCTACCACCTAGGATTGTGGGACCTCCCATTCCACTGAAATCGTTGCCACCTCTATACACCACACTATGTCTTCATCCCTCCTACCTGTCTGGATGAATGCAGCTTCTTTAAATCCTTGGTTGTCAGACTTCCATACAGGATTATTTTCTGACAGTGCTGGTTATTATTTGTTTTGAGAAATAGTTGTTATTCTATCTATGGTTATGTGAGGAGGTGAAGCATGTCTACCTATGCCTCCGTTTTGACAGGAATTCATATCCTTTTTTTTAAATATGAAAGCCTAGGTGAACCCCACCTTAGGGAGTCCCTGGACATTCTGAATATTCAGAAAGAGGTAACTTTTTTTCTATTCTCAGGACTCTGATTGTAAACAGCCAGCCTCATGATGTGAGAATCTCATAACATGAGAATATATTGTAAAACATCACTGGTTTTAAGAAGAATGGGTAAATATTCTGTCATTAAATCTGTTCCCCACCTGCTTCTCCTTCTAACTTCATTATTGATTAATCAATTCTTCCTCTACTATTCACATTTAAATTCTCTAACCAAAACATTTAATTAACTTATCTGCTAAGCATTTATGGGGCAATTCAATTGCAGGACTATTGTGTAGGCTGCTGGTTAGAGTAAAGTTGGGTGTTCTGGAGTCCAGTGATTCTTCCTAGTCTAATCATTAAGCTGTAATAAGATAATTTGACATAAACTGCATTATCCACTCATAAAATATCCTCAAGAGAGAGCTGCAACCAGGGAAGACAGTCCAAGGCTTCTAAAGAAAATAGGGTAACGGTCAGGTACATTTTCACTTTAGAACCTCAGCAAACAGAATTTCCATTGTCACATTCTACATTTTTTCTCTAACCCTGAAATATTTCTGACTTCATTTTTTCCCTTATGACTCCTCCCACACTCATTTTGTTGTTGTTCAACTTTTGGGTATATCTCTCCTCAATGTATGAATTTAAAATGATCCTTTGTCTTTTAGTTTATTTTTTGTGTCCTACATACTTCACTCACTAACAGATGATCCATTAATTTACATATGATCATAGAAAAATAATGACCTTTTCCCATAAATTATACAAAGAGATCAAAAGTATATTATTTAAGGGTTTTGACCCTGATAATGAAACTCGGTTTTATGCTATTTCACAGGGGTTTAATGAAAAGAACTGAAGATAATTCAGGGGTCTTAATTTCAACTTAATCTCTGTCTACAAAGAATTAATTATTTAGGAGCGGGAAGACATTTTAAGCCTTCTCATCTAATTTTGTAAGTTTTATTTTATAGTAATGATTAAAGAGGATGTTACTTGCCCTAGAGTAACAAGGTAATTTCCTTGACTCTTAGATTTTCTACTATACTACTTATGTCATAAATAGCAATGTTTCCTTATAAAAGTAATAACTGCTGATATTTAGCTCTTAATATAAATTTAATTTGATTTTTATTACCCCTTCTTAAATTATATGATTCTATAAACTTAATTTATTTAGCCCTCTCTTAGGCCTCCCCTGTACACATCTTCATTTGGGTATTCTTTAATCTCCTTCCTCTTATATAAAGAATAATTGCGCTGAAAACACCCTAGAATCCATCTCAGCATAGCCGCTATTGCTCTACTGCCTGTTTCCTAGGTAACACATTTGGAGATTTGCTATACTTGACATCTTCCAAAAGCACGAAAAGTACATCAGTGCCTATAATTTTATATAAATGAATCCTTATTGATTTTTTTGGTGTGATGTGGTATCTCATTTGTGTCAACTTTCTTGTGTGGCTTTATTTATTTCCTTTTCTCTTTGTCAGTTTTCCCATGTTAGAAAAAGCATTTCCGATCTCAGTTGGGAAACCTCTCCAATAACATGTCTAATCCCTATAACTTTTCTTTAGATCTATTATAATATTCTTACATTTGTCATACCAAACATCATTCATAGCACCTGGGTATAGGAGCTTCTGGAATAGCTATTGAATAAATACATATTTTAGGAATTTTTAAAAAATCTTAATAGGTAGAAGTGAAGCAAAGAACAATATCAACTATCCTACACATTCACTGTTGTTTTCATGTTAAGCAATAAAAGCAGTTATTTTAAATTGTAATGAAGTTGTATAGAATAGTAAAGTAAAACAATGTCACCTAAACTCTTACTTCCTGACTAAATGTTAATAAATGGAATTTTATAAATTGAAATTTATTATGGTAAAAATTCATAAAACTATAGGTTATAAAATGCTAGCCTTGAAATGCATGAGAATATTTAGCAATAGGAAAAATGACCTCTGTTGCCAGTCAGAGAAAGCACCTAGAGAATATATCTCATTATCCCACAACAGAATATCAAGACAAAAAAAAAAAAAATGTTGATTAGTAAAAACCTTCTGTTATCAGTAAGGGATATGAAAACTATAGTGGTACAATAATAATAATAACTATTATCATAATAATAGTAGAATATTGGAAACTAGAATTATCGAACATACGATACAATTATGTGCTTATGTTAACATTGTTTAATTTTATATACAGAAAAATCCTTGAGGTAAGTAATTATTTTTTAAAAATTGTACATTAACATAGTGGAAAGTTTGGAAACTGGGTTTTCAGAGTCTCAGCACACTTATTTTTAGCTCCACTGGCTATATCTTATTATAAATATTTTTTTAATCTTTTTTTTTTTAAAGATTTTATTTCATTATTTTTAGAGAGAGGGGAAGGGAGAGAGGCAGAGAGGGAGAGAGACATCAACGTATGGTTGCGTTTCACCTGCCTCCAGCCACAGACCTGACTGGAGACCTGGTTTGCAATCTGGTTATGTGCCCTGGCTGTGAACCTTTGGGTTCACAGGCCGGCGCCTTATCCATTGTGCTACCAGCCAGGGTTTATTATTATAAATATTTTTTAATAATTTATATATTTTTCATTTCCATGCATTATATAAAGCTTTTCATGATAAATATAAATAACATGCATCATATTAAAACTAAAAACTATGAGTTACTGTAGAATTGACTTGTGAATACAAAATCAAAATAACTAAATCTTTTTTCTAATGGATATAGTGGAAGAAAACAATTTCAACAGTTCCTATTTGAGCTTACAGAAAATCTGTCCTACACTTAGATCAGGGACAGCCACTCACATTACTTTGAAACATTATAAAGTTTGTAACTGACAAGCAAGAAAAAAATGTTATTCAAAAAAATTATCAAGATATTCATGACTGCTTCATAAACTTCATACCAATGATATTTTAATTAACTGTGGAATAAATTAACAACTGATAATCATTGGTATGTGCAATACAGATACTTTCCATTCAATCCAATCAATTATAGTAATGGATTCATCAATAGGTAAACTACATGTCAAATCCCATAGTTTAAATTAATTTAGGGTTCTGTGATATGCTAGAAAGAAAAAATTTAGTAAGTATACACATAAAACATTTCTAAAAATTCAAAGCAGAGTTTTTCATTTTATTTATTTCCATTTAACTTATTCAAAGCATAGGAGTTATTCTTTTATATCTACTGAATTAGGTCTACAAGAACTTCTCATTTTCTAAAAGATTAATGTGATAGATAAAAATGACATGAAATATGATATCCTTTGGATAGTATCATTGAAGTGATTTATACATGCATTCATTCAAGATTATTTATTTAAATCTTCTATAAACACTGAGTATATATTCATAGTGCATGAGCACTATAGAACAGGGATGCTAGAAATAATTGAGTGTATGTGAAGCATAAATAGGATATAATTAGGCCTTCAAGCTGCTTACATTAAAGAGGGTGAGTTAAAATAACTGAGGATAACAATTATACAAGTCAAGGAACAATACCTGAGACAAAAACTGTACTATAATACTTTTTAAAAAATGTAGACAAAATGTAGTCTGCTTCACACTATTAGTAGCTCTAGACTTTCTATGTATGAAGAGTT
The DNA here is from genome assembly GCA_004026585.1 of Noctilio leporinus. NCBI lineage: Eukaryota > Metazoa > Chordata > Mammalia > Chiroptera > Noctilionidae > Noctilio > Noctilio leporinus. The sequence continues at coordinate 2,308 of PVIW01011883.1, read as the reverse complement.
TAGTGGTGGGATTCTATGCTTAGAAAAGATGAGGAGGCAAATCTGGGTTGGCAGCTTATCTAAGAACTATGTTTGCAGCAATGTGGCAGGTGTTTAAGGGAATGACAGGGAAGAATATGGTAGGGGAAACAAAAGATATCTTTCGAGAAACAAATATTTCACAGAGGAATAAAGATACAAGAAATGCTCTTCCAACAAAAATAATTAAGTTCCCTCTATTCTGGAAAAATATTAGAGGCAGACTTAATCCTAACTTTTGCAGGGCCTTGGGCAAGACTATAAAAATAAATTCACATGTTATATGTCCAGATATATAAATGTTATAAATCCAGAAAACAGATAACTAAAATAATGTATTCTTTTCTTATACCTTGATAGATTTATTTGATACCATATTAAACAGTTATTTAGCAATATCTATTTATTTATTGGATTTCTCTTTTTTTATGGAAGCAGTGAACAAAGAGCCAGTTCCTAACCCTAGCACATACTGAGTCAGTACCCTGCCCTATAGCCATGCCGGCCCACATGTATGAACACTACCTACATCTTTCCTGCTTGAGCTTACAGGTGCCCATGCTAGCAGCAATAATGGCTTTTGAGGAGCTAGATCTATTGAAGACAACTGAGGAGATGATGGAAATGAGCTCAGAACTGTTTGTAAAGTTCAAAGAGTTTTGATGGATCTAGTTTAGGGTAAGCAGGACCTCTTGGACCTTTTAAATAGAAGAGAATTCTTACCTACAATTGGACATCTTCTAGCTCTATGATACTGGGCAAATTACACAAACTTTGTCATAGACTATTATCTATTTTTCACAATTCATTCTCTTGTTCTTTAGTAACAGGTATGTAATAAAGGTCATGACTAGACTATATTTAATATTCTTGAAGTCATTATATATGGCCGTGCAACTAATTCTTGCCAAACAATTGTGAAAAGGAGAAATATTGCCATTTATTGTTCCCAGGCCTTAAAGAACATTATTTTATTCCTTTACTTAATTTTGCCAATGCACTGTATACAAAATTAAGGCTCCAGGATGTGGCACAACAAGGTAGATGGAGCTTCAGTTTAATAACCCAGACAAGTTGACCTTCTGATATGAAGGATTATCTAAGAAGATTATATGAATAACAAATAAATTAATAACTTAATAAGTCATTATAATTTGGGATCTATTTATTATAGGAATGAGTCTAAATGATATACAATATTCATTCTTTAAATTCCTTATCTAAAAACATAGAATACAGTATTTTTAAATAGAATTGCTTCCATGATTAAATTAAACTGTGATATAGTTAATACAAGGTCCACTATTTATCACTCAATAAATATTAATAGTTATTATTTTATAATTATAATTTTATAATTATTATTTCCTCAACAAAGGAAACAAAACATCAGATGAAATTATTTTTAGTTTTGAGATAGTGAATAAAGTTTTTTATTTGATTTTATAAAAGTACTTGCATGATACATTAAAAAAATGATGACCCAATAAAATAAAATTCCTGTCATACATTTGTCCTTGTTCACAAATCAGGTTAAGAGTCCAAGAGAACATTTCATCTATTTCACTTAAGATTGCCCTCATTCAAGTAAGGCATAATTCATGCATTAACAACCCCCATGATTCAGATGTTGGCACATTTATAGTTGTCCCAGAGGTTCCTAAGCTTTTCATGTTTTTCACTTTTTGTTTACTCTTTCTATACTGGTTGACTGTTTATTTCTTCCTTATGTTCTAATTCATTGATTTGAATCCTACTTTCCTTCCCTTCACCACTCACTGGCTTTGCCTGGGTTTTCCTTTGTTTCACTTAGCATAGCCTTCACTTCTTCCCTTATAAATTTGTTGTGCTTAATCTTGTCATGTCTATGAGCATCTTTTTTTTTTTTTTTAAATTTTATTGTTGTATTACATCCATCCCCTTTTTGCTCCCCTCTGTCCCCCTCCCCACCCACCCATTCCCCTCAAAGTCAATCCCACCTGTTGTCCATGTCCATGGTTCCTTTATACTAGGTTCTTGTCTAAGCTGCTCCCCTTTCTTGCCTCTGCCTCCCCCCTCCCCCCAACCCCTTTCCCCCTGACCACTGAAGGCCTATTCATTATATTCATATATTTGGTTCTGTTTTGCTTGTTGTTAGTTTTGCTCATTATTGTCCTGTAATGGGTGAGATCATATATTTGTTCTTCACTGATTGGCTTATTTCACTAAGCATAATACTCTCCAGTTCCATCCATGTTGTTGCAAAGGGTACAAGTTCCTTCTTTCTTTCTGCTATATAGAATTCCATTGT
>PVIW01011882.1:5786-19074 GCA_004026585.1 Noctilio leporinus | reverse complement strand
CTTAAAACAAACATTATTTGTATAAGGTTCAGAAAACAATTGTGAAGATAGGCACAATCACAATTCTTATTAGAATATGTTGCAGAAGACAAATCTCATCTGAGCACTCATTTCTCAGCTGTGCAAAAGTTATGAAATTTTTAACCACTGGATGTTGCCCCACTTTTGCATTGTTTGAGTTTCAACTTTAATTCTTAAGACTCTTTATTACACAGACATCATTTTGAGAGGAGGGTGGGCATGACAAGGAAGCAACCTGTCTAGAGTAACCAAGCCCTTATCTCTTCGCCAGTACAAATCCTTACATGGAAATCGTTTCTCAAGGTTTCAGAAAAGAAACCGTGGTGTTAAAGTGTTAAAATGCAGCATCTTTTATATTACCTGGCATGTATGAGACTTTCCTCAAATGTGGAGAATTCTCTTATAGGATGCAAAGCACTGTACAATGATTCGTGGTAATGAGCTCCATCTAGTGTTTGCAGTTTGACTGCAATTATTTTAAAACTAAAAGAAAAAACTTTAAAAACAAAGTATTGTAGTAGAAATAATGTCACCAAGAGGCAAACGTTTTAAACTGAAAGTTAAACTTTTTCATTAAAGAATAAGCATTTCTTCAAGGTTCACTAAAAAATGCAAAGAATTAGGCCATTTGAATTCTTCAAGCAAAAAAGTGAACTTCTCACCTACTGGCCTGCTTCGAACTATGTTCTATTCTCATTTACATATTCACTAAACCCTATGTCCCAGGAACTAGGCAACTGCTTCTTGAGGCAGACAACTCAGATCACGTCTTCATTCCGATGGAGTTTATGTTCTGGTTTGGAGAAGAAGGACAATTGATACGGAAAATATCACATAGTGACAAGGTACATGCATAGAATTAAAATAGAGTAAGAAAAGAGAATGACTAATTTGGAATGGGTGGTCAGGAAAGGTCTCTCTGAGATGTGACACTGTTAAAATGGCACCTGAAGGGGATGGATGTAATACAACAACAATAAAATTTAAAAAAAATAAAAAAATAAAGTCTTTAAAAAAAAAAAATGTCACCTGAATGATGAGAAGCCATTGACATGTGATAACAGGGGAGAAAAGAAGATTCATGGAAGGAAGGCCATTAGGTAGAAACATCTGACATGATGACGAAACACAGAAGCCCTATGTGGCTGAAACAGAGAAGGCAAAGGGACAATAGCAGAAGGTGATTTACAGAGGCAAGAACTCCTCACAAACTAAAATGTTTCAGAAATGTGAAAGCATATTTCTAATGTAAAGCAGTATAATAATTTCAAATGTGAAAGGTACTCTAATGATTTCATGTTTGTTGTTCACATCTTCAAAAGACGTTTTAACAGAAATATAAAATATTTTATTAACTTTCTGGCTTTACATTAAAAAGCATGGTAATCTTACAAATAGTTTATGAATTTCACCTTCCTGTTTCAGTAATTTAGCAATAGTCTTTATAGAAATATTTCATAAACCAAGTGAAATGGCCTTTTGTGTACCACTCAGTCAATAAAATTGCTATCTCACTAACAAAAATGTTGGTAGCAGGGAGTGGGTAGGGAAATGTCTTTTTTCTTTTTAGATTTATAAATATAAGTGAGGAGATTCTTATGAGAAAATATATTTTCTATTTTTAATTTTAATTACACTTGGGAGTGGGGGTAGACTTGACTTAATGGAACAGACAGAAATTCAAGCCTAGGGACATCATTGCTTTGCTGCTATCTTATTTAAGCATTTAGGCATATCTAGAGCTTGCAATATCTCAAAAACATAAAAACAAAAGCCCTGTTTCATTACAGAGAAATATTTTAAAAGTGTATTGTTTCTAAACAGAGAAATATGGAGGAAAATGTCAGAGTCCTTCTTACTTAACAGAGACACAGTGGCCCCACCCCACATTCCTCCATGCTGCCTGGTAAGGAAGTTCCTCTGGTTCAGCACACCACTCTTTCTTTCCATGATCTCATCCTCTCAAAGAGGCAGAGTCTCAAATTCTGCATGTCCTGAGTAGGCGATTAAAAACATTTTAAAAAGAGTATAGGAAGGACTGTAGGTAGAAATGCAGTGTCTTCCTCCACAACCAAGAAGGACCATACCTACCTCACAACTAGACACAACCTGAAGTTCTAGAGTCAGGGGTAGAACTCAGCTCTAGTCAGGCATAGAACTCAAGCTTGTCTACTCCAAGGCCTAAGCTTCGAACCATGAATACATATGTATGTGACATACCCCCAAAATAACTTCAGTTTGAAAATCAAATGGCATCTATTCAGCCTGTACAGAAAGCAAACCAAAGTATAAAATAAATATTACCACAAATAATGAGGCTTATAACATTTACCTGTCAACTTATTCCACTTTCTTCTTTGCCTGTTTCACTCAAGCTAGAAATAACTGTATGGCTTCCTTCATCAAATGTAGCATTTCCGTTTGTCACAGAACACTTCTCTCAATGAGGAAATTCTCTTTTGAGGTTGGTGAATATACACTATAGACTTTGATGGAAAAACTAACAAAGGTTACAAGTAAAACATAGTGAACCATTTGTACTTAAAACATAATGGTATTTCAGCCTAGAATGAAAAACAAATTTGTGAAATAACTTTTTGAATGAACAAACATTATAAAGACAACATAACACAGGGGAAGGCTAGATGCCAAACTCTGCTTATTTATAGAGACAGCCTTGTTTAAATAGAGAGCGGACCCCAGTACAATTCCAACTCTTCATACAGGGGTTTTACCTGAAGTTCGAGATCATTAATAATCACAGGTACACAAATTAAATTCACAATGAAACACCACTCAGACATGATCAATTGACAACAATTAGACAGGTGATATGAGGTGTTGAGAAACCCACACCAAAGATGATGAAACTAACCAGTGATGGGAAGGATTAGCACTCAACTTTGTCTGCTCCAAGGCCTTCACTTTAAGCCAGGCACATAGACTCATATATGATATTAGCCCTGTAAGTAATTTCAGTTCTAAAATCATGCCACCTACACACACAGTGTTTATACATGTGTCCTGGCAGGTGCTTCAGCTGGTTGAGCATCATCACATACACCGAAAACTTGTAGGTATGGTCCCCAAGCAGAGCGCATAACTGGATTTCAGGTTCAATCCGTGCTCAGGGTGCATCCAGTACATAATCAACTGGAGTCTCTCCCTCACATGACATCTTCCATCACGTTCCTCTCTCTCTGGAATAAACGTATTCCAAGGGGAGGATTAAAAGATTACTATCTATGATAGACCTCTATTTTGTACCGTAAATTGATTCTAGTTCCTTGTTTACTTTTTTCGCCCAAATGAGAGAGAGTTGTACTTTGGCTCCCTCTTCAAATGCAAAGCTTCCTAGGGATCCATTTCCTCACACACCACACTCCTGAGAAGCATGCAAATCAGCACAACTGCTTGAAAAAACAATTTCACATTCTATTATAAGGTTGAAAATGGACATACTCAGTGACCTACTCATTCTACCCTGAGGTATATATGATTAACAAGGCCAGTGAGAAATTAATGAGCTATAGCAATATACAGCATAAAACTCACAAAGATAGCAAATGACAAAACTAGTTGTAGAAAAGCGCACATATAATTTCTTCAAGCTCAAAAATAAATTCTACAATATATTTACCAGTTCATACTCACGTGACAAGATCACCTAAGCCAGTGATAAACACGCAGCAGAAGATAAGACTTATCTCCGGGAGGGAGCACATAGAGTTGGGACTGAGACCACCAATTCATGCAATGGTACTGACAACATTCTCCTTTGCTTTATGTCCCTTCTCCATAGATATCCCATAGATTTTCCTTAGTTGCTGGCCATGCAGAAAAAAGTGAGTCTTTAGAGGACAAATTTGAAAAGTAGGAAAGGTAGTATTGGAGATCATGACTGTAAGTCTAAGGCCTGACTTACTTAAATCATCCAGGTATAAATGGAGTCTCCAGGACTTGTGTCAGGAATATTCAAATGGCTGAGTTTGTGAACTAGTGACACCTGTTGTCTAAATCCTGTTTGCCATATTCTGGGAACAATGGATTTGGCAACAGGGTTCAAAGGCATAATTCAAAACCATAACCACTAAGTGACAAAGGCAAGGACCCATTTGTCCCTGTGGATCCAAGCCTTTGGGCAGAAGAGTAAACCAGTTTAAGTAAAGCCCACAGGCTTCCCCATACTTCACCAACCCAAACCCCTAACTCAGTCAAACCCTTCAGTCTCAGGAGGTGGAGATGCAGGTGGGCTTCTCAAGTGAGGCCTGGATGCAAACAGTCACTAAGGTGATGTGATCATAGGCTTACACCCTATGAAGACAGAAGGAAGAACACACATGTTAAATGACACAACACTAGTTTCTTAATGTGTAAATAGCTATGGCCATTTCAGGTGCCCAGATGACAAGAGGGGCTTTGAACTTAGAATGGTGGTGGTGACCAGCTCACAAGGCTGTGAGAGGCTCTGCTGGTGGCTGGGACTGGGCCCCTTACCCAGAGTCAGCAGCTGTGGACAGGTGGGCGGCCCCTCTGGGAAGCTGTGGAGGGAGGGCCCAACGGCTGGCCACAACATCATCTCTGCTTCTGCTGACACTGCCAAGGTACAGGCAATGCCATTCCTAAGTTGAATGACAAGCTCATTGGAATGGCTTCCATGTCCATACCCCCAACATATGTGGGCTGTGGATCTGACCTGCTGCTTGGACAAAGCTACCAAATATAATGATGTCAAGAAGGTAGTGAAACGGGTAGCAGAGGCCCGGTCAAGGGCATCCTGGGCTATACGAGGGAGGAGGTTGTCTCCTGTGACTTAACCAGTGATGTCTATTCCTGCTCTTCCATGCTGGGGCTGCCATTGCCCTCAGTGGCCACTTTGTCACCCTCTTTTATGGTACAACAATGATTTGGCTATAGCAACAGGGTGGTGGACTTTATGGTCCACATGGCCCATGGGGTCGGATGTTCTAAGAAGGTGCCATGAAGTTCTGAATTAAAAGCTGAAAATAAACTGTTTCACAGGTGATTGTGAAACCTCCCCAATCAAGGAGAGATGAATAGGAACTGCCACCAGTAAAGCTGAACCCTGCCTGGGAAATAAGAAGCATGGACATCTATTTCCCTAGCAAAAGATGGTACCTCTCACTTATCTGTTCTGCAACTAGCCTGATTAGGCAGGGCTGTATATTTTGGGGTGTTTTAAAGGAATTAAGAATACTTAACACAAAATTCTGCCATTCATCTAAATCTGTATTACCTTTAAATAAACCATTCCTTTCATTTTCACCAATATAAATAAATCAATCCTGTTAAAAAGGCTTTTGGCATTTCTCTTAAAAAATTATGGGTAGTAACCTTTGAAATCTCATACTTTTTCAGGAGCAAGGTACAAGTAAATAAAACTTCCTACAAATTCTGGAATATCTAGTAGGGAGGCAATTTCCTATTAAATACCTATATTTGAAAAGTGAAGAGAACAGTTAATTTCTTGGACTTGACAATTTGTATAATGCTGATTTGTGTTTTACTTACAGTTATTCTTTCCTGATTACTCTAAATTCACAGTCTTTGTTCAATGGCCTTTGAACAGAAGGCTCAGTTGTACAATTCCCAGCCAGGGCATGTAACCAGGTTGCAAGCCAGGTCTCCAGCCATGGCCCCAGCTGGAGGGAGGTGAAACACAATCATACATTAACATTTTTCTCCCTTTTTTCATCCCTCCCTGCCCTTCCCTCTAAAACAATGAATAAAATCTTTCAACAAATTTACTCTGAGAAAGTGACCCATAATAGTCCCTCAAATCTGTATTTACCTATAATGTACCACCAATTCCTGATGCAATTTCTCCTGCCATGAGCTCTTAGCATGGGAAGTACTTATATAGCATAGAAGGAACATTAGGTTATAAAAGTAAAGAAAATATGATCCAAATTTTCTTTTAAAAAACTAGAAAGATGCATACCAAATATTAACTGTCATTATCCTAGATCATAAAACTGAAGCTCCCAATGAATATGAACCCAAAGGTATATCACTCCAGGACATCATAATTAACACGGCATATTTTAAAAACAAAGAGACAATGCTAAAAGCAGCAAGGGAGAACCAGCTAAAAACATACCAAGAGACTCTGATAAGATTATCAGCTGCTTTCTAAAGAGACACACTACACACCAGCAGGAAATGGCAACAAATGTTGTAAATAATGAACTACAAAGACCTTCTACCAAGATTAGTCAACCCAGCAAGGCTCTCATTTAAAATGGAAAGTGAAATAAAGCATTCCCAAGACCAAAGAAGGCTAAAAGACTATTCCACCAAACCAGCATTGGGAGAGAAGCTAAAAGGTGTACTTTAAGAAGATGAAGAAACAAAAAGGGACAGAGAGACACACAGGTACAAAGGGGGAAGATGACAATATCAATAATACCCATAAATATAAGTGGGTTAAATGCACTCATCAAAAGACATAGTGTAGCGGAGGGATAAGACAACATGACCCACACGTATGCTGTCTATAAGAGGCCCACCTCAGTGCAAAAGATCTACACAGACTGAAAGTGAAGGGATAGAAAAACATATTTCAAGCAAAGGGACATGAAAAAAAGCCGGGGTGGCAATACTTCTATCAGACAAAATAGATTTCACAACAAAGGCCATAAAAAGAGACAAAGAGGGACATTTTAGAACACTTAAGGGAGCAATCCATCCAGACAATATAATCATGGAAACATAAATGCACTCAGCATAGGAGCACCCAAATAGGTAAAGAAAATCTTGGAGGACTTCAAGAATAGCAGCACTCATATTAGGGAATTTTATACACCCCATTAAAAACAATGGACAGATCTTCCAGGCAATGAAACACCAAGGATATTGTGGCATTGAACAACGTTCTTGAGCACATGCACTTAATTGAGATAGACAGAAACTTTCACACCAAAGGAGCAAAATACACATTCTTTTCAAATCCACATGGAATATTCTCAAATATAGACCACATTGTAGGACACATATCAAGCCTCAGCAAATTCAGGAAAATTGAAATGAGATGAAGCATCTTTTCAGATCACAACAGCTTGAAACTAGAAAACGACCAAGAGGAAAAAACCTCAAAACATTCAAATTCATGGAGACTAATAACATGCTATTAAATAATGAGTGAGTTAACAATGAGATCAAGGAAGAAATCCAAAAAGCTTCTATAAAAACTTCTAAAAAGCTCTCTAAAAATGAAAATAAACCACAGGAACCCCAAACCTGTGGGACACAGGAAAGGCACTGCTGAGAGGGAAGTTGCTAGCAATACAGTCCTACCTCCAAAGGATAGGAGAATCTCAAATAAACAAGCTAACCATAAAGCTACAAGAACTACAGGAACAACAACAAACAAAGATAAAGTGAGTATAAGGAAGGAAATCATCAAAATCATAGCAGAATTAAATGATATAAAAACTTAGAGTAATTCAAAGAATCAATAAATCCAATAGCTGGTTCTTTGAAAAGATATACAAAACTGACAAACCTTTAACCAGACTCATCAAGAAAAAATGAGAAGACCCAAAAGGATGAAATCAGAACCATAGATGAGAAATCACAACTGATATCACAGAAATACAAAGGCTTGTAACAAATATCCCTAATAAACATGTGACAAGAAATTTAACAACCTGGGTAAAATGGACAAATTTCTGGAAACATATAATCTTCCAGAATTGAATCAAATATAAGTAGGAAGCCTGAATAGACTGACAACAATGAGTAAACTTGAAACATTAATAAATAAACACTCCCAGCACACAAAATCGTCAAATGTGGGCATTGACTATGGGAGTGGGGTGAGGTGAGTGACCAGGGGAGAGAAATGGAGGAAACATAGGACAACTGTAATAAGAATGGGTAAAAGATTTAAAATGCCCAAATAAAGGGAATGACACCCTGTGTTGACAGATTAGGAGACAAATTGTTGAGATGTCAATACTATCTAAATGAGCACATAGTCAATGCAGTTTCAATGCTAATTTCATCATCTGTTTTGCATAAAGAGAAAGCTGGTTTCCAAATTCTGGTTAAATTGCAGAGTCAAAGCAATATTGAAAAAGAGCTAAAATGGAGGACTCACACTTCTGATAAAGAATACACACCCAGAATAGGTTAAAAACTCTGAAATTAAAAAAAAATCTTGATATCTGCACCATTTTAATGAGTGAGAGATCTGAAGCTTCTGCTCCCTAGGAAATAATACATGGATGGTAACAAGTATATTAAAAAATGCTCATCACTCATTAAGAAACTACAAATTAATATCCCAATGAGATACTAATACTTTTATATTAGAATAGGTAGCATAAATTTTTTTTTTAACTATCAGATCTTTTATGGCTTGAGAACAAACAAATGGGTCTATTCATGCAATGGAATACTACTGAACAATAAAAAGAAACCCACTGTTGATTCAAACGACAGGAGAGAATTTAAAATTGTTCCACGTTCTTCTACATTATCAAAACTATCCAAGTAGCTGTGGTCCAGCTTTCCTGGCGGGCCCTGTAGCTCTAGCAGAGGTAACTGTGCAGTGCAAAAACAAAAAGGGGGTCTGTCAAGCTGAGGGGGAGCCCTGGGAGCAGGGGGCCTGACCCAGCTGCCAAACACTGGTAGCAGATGTGGCATCAGCACATGTAGGACTGTGCTCTGTTTTTTTGCCCTGTCAAGTCATACATATAGTACCTCATGGAAGAAGAGAAAGTAGGCCATCACATCCATCCATATCCTTACCATTTCTCTTTCTCTTCCTCTGTTTCTACAGATGCCAGCTTCCTCATTGCCAGCTTCCTCCTTCATTTCCCAGAAAGACCCTGAAGATTCCTCCTGTTTGCCTGGTCCACCCCTTCATTCCCAACCCCCTATTCCCTGTATGACCTGTCAGCCCCAAGTGAAATGAGAAACAGATTTGAGAGCCTCCACTCTCTCCTCTCCATTGTCTGGCCACTGACATGGCTATGACGCTCCAGGGCTTCAGGAATGTCCTTGGGACACCTCGCAGGCAAAAGTCCCTGTGTAGAGGCTCAAAGAAAGGGCTTAGTGTTTTGTAGGGACTCTGTAGATGGCCTCTGGTTTGGTGGCAGAGCAACTTGGAGCCCATCAGTAAGGCAGTAGCCACTAGAGCCAGAGCCAGAGAGGAGACCCTGAGAGGAGAGCTAGGGAGGTGGGGTGGTGTCCATAGGGACAATGATTGTGTCCCAATCAGGGGAAGGTGGGGTGGTATCCATGGGGACATCATCATCCCAAGCAGGCTTGGGAGCCAAGCTTGCACATGTGCCAGCTGAGAGGCTGGCACTCACTGCACAGGTGACTGGCAGTCTGGTGGACAAACGTGAACTAGGGAGAGGGACAGGCTGCAGGGAAGAACACATGGGCTCTGGAGCCCCGCAGCCTGGGATGGCCTCCTTCCCACCATTCAGTGCTTCCCTCTCTGACTCCAGGCCTTTGGCCCTGACGCTGTAACCAGGCTGGGGAGCTGGTGGCAGCATGAAAGGTAGCCCTCGCCTGCATGGCAACAGACAAACCTTCCGTTTTGGGGGCCTGTCACAGGAGGGTGAGGGGTTCGGCAAGGCTGGTTCCTTCCCGCAGCAGTGGTCTTGGAGAGTCTCAGGTCGGCCCTCCCTCTGTACCAGCCCAGCAGCTGGCAAGGGAGCCTGGTGGCCCTGTGGCCTCAGGGTCTTTGGGGAGCTCTGGGGCAGCCTGGAGGGGCAAGTGGGGGCATGCCTCCTCCTCTGCCCTGGTGGGCAGCCTCCAGTGGAGCTGTTGGAACTAATGATGGGGTTCCTACGAAGGCTGGAAGCCTGGTGTATCCTGTGGCTTCCCTCTCCTGGGCTCTGGGAGGGGAGGATTGTCCCCACAGGCCCAGGCCAGGGCACAAAGGCACTGAGGCCCCCCTGGTCCCCTGGGAGCCTGAAGGGAGCCTGTCCTTCCTCAGAGCCACCAGCCTGCCTCTCTAGGCCACCCGAGGCTTCCTCCTGCTGTGCTGTCCTTCTCTTGTAGTTTCCGCAGGCCCACTCCAAGCACCGCCTGCACATGGGGGTAAGTAGCACCCCCAGGAGAAACCACAGGGTCTGGAGGAGCTGCAAACATACTCTTATGGGAGCCAGGACAGGCCATAGAGGCAAAGAGGGCAGATACCTGCAGGTTGGCCTTAAGGTGGATGGAGGCACCTGGACAGCTGGCTGCTGGGGGTGGTCCAGTAGAGAACTGGCATCATGGGGAGCTAGGTGCGGGCGCCCCGGTACCCAGCGTTGGAGTTGGGGGCAGAATCTGCGGATGTAGTTGCCCATTGGGCAGGTCAGTGAGGTCTGTCCTCACAGTAGGATCCAGAAATCACCTTCAGCAGCCAACAACACTGTTGAAAGCTCAGAAGTGTCAGTTGGACCCGTTGCCTAGGATACACTTGGAACTTCCAGTTGGGGTTGGGGGAGGAGCAGGAGCAATGAAGGGGCGGAGCTTGCAAAGAACCTGGGGGAGGGGCAGGCCCAGAGTCCCCTGGAGGACCCGTGGGTGCTTTCCCTTGCCTAGCTGGGACAGGGCCAGGCAAATGGCACCAAATCTCAGCTCCCCAGGTTGATAATCACTCTCAGGCCACAGAGGCCTGAAGGAGACTGCATTCTCTAGGCTACCACCACTGCTGCATCTCCTAGGTGCCAGTCCTCTGCAACACCTTCTCGGTATGGTGGTGCTTGGTGTTCTTCAAGGCCAACCTGTTCCATCATTGGGATGCTAGCAAGGCTCCCAGGGGGTCCCATGAACATCTGACAGGTGGCTATGTTCTCATAGTCACCTTTGATGTTGGTGAAGCCCTTGTAGCCAGAGACACTGATGCCCACCTTTCCCCCCAATCTGATCTGCCATACAGTGGCCTCAGTCCTTCCTCAGTGCCAAAGCTCTATCAGGAGGGTGTTGGCCTTGACAGAGAACACAGAGGCCATTGCCTGTCCCCTTTCCATCTTGACCTTCTCAAACACTGTCTCCTCATCCTCCTCCTTGGCCCAGGAGCCCAAGGTTTCTGAGGGCTTGTGCCAGCTCCCAGGCCCTGCCAGGCCCTTGCTGTCTGGCTTTGTCCCCTGCAGCAGGGCCAGGACAGCCTCAAGCTGGGGCAGCTTGGAGAGCTCAAAGTGTCCCTGGTAGGGAGGCCCGTCCTTGCCTTGGAGCTGCTGCTTCCCTGCAAGTAAAGAAGGTCAGGGGTATAAAATGGTAACTACAAAATAGCCATGGCAATGTCAAATACAGTTTTGGGAATATAGTCAACAGTACTGTAATAAGTGTGCATGGTGCCAGATGGATACTTTTCAGGAGATTGATTGATCACTTTTTAAGTTACATAAATGTCTAATCACTATGTTATACACCTGAAACTAATATAATAATGGCTTGTCTCTTATTGTTTCTCCACATGCAAGATGCAGGGGTCCTCCAGTGGCCCCTCCTCACTCAGGGGTCTCCCTTGGAGTCTATAGCAGCCTGTCCCTGGGGAATATCCCTGTGGGCTCCTCATGGGTCTCCTCTTCAGCCTCCTCCAGGCCAGTTGGTGAGGCTTCCTGCTTGCTGGGCCCCTGAGCCTCAGTGGCTGGTCCTTCAGGCTCCTTCTGGGAGGCTGTTCTGGGCCTGGCTCAGTGTAGACTCAGTGTTCCTCCTCCTCTCTTAGCAGAAAGGAAACCCAGGATCTGGCCTGCAAAGAACTTCACTCCAGTACTTTTCACACCCCTCTTGATGGCTGAAGCTTGCAAGCTCCTGTTCTTGGTTCTTGGTTCTTGGGAGCAGCTTCCTAGGCATTTTTAGGGCCTGATTTTGCTTATGCGGCAGAGCAGAGCCTGACCCTCAGAAGTGCGGCTCGACTGCCCCCATCCTACAGGCTGGGACGGGGCAGCTGGGGCAGCAGGTAGCAGGTGAGCACCTTCTCACTGGTCTGGGCATCATCCTGCATCTGGGAACTCCAGAGCTGGGTTCTAGTAATGTATTTTGATTTGTATCTTTCTTTTTTACCTAGACGTAGATTACACAGTTTATCTAAACTCACTCAGCATTTTCATCATATTAAAGATTTTTCATATGTATATGATACTTTAATTAAAAGTTGGAAGAAAAAAGAAAGAAAGAAAGAAAGAAAGAAAGACTATGTTTTAATTGAGTCAGTATTGACTCATGGTTGCAGACAGGGTAGCTGAATAATCTTTCATAAATCCAAATCACACCTCTATACCCAAGTACAGCCATTACAGTGAGACATTGAGAGTAATTATTTCATGGCATTGAAAAGTCCCAAATTGCTGCAGGAGCCTCCTAAAATTCACATTCACTGAACCTTGTGGCCAAGATGGCCCAAACAAGCACTGTCTAACACTCACCTTGAATTCTTAGATACAGACTGGAGATTCTCCTTAGCACAGGAAGAGCATAACTCAAGAACATCAAAAACAAAACAAAAACAACTACATTGGATTTTATTGTCAACTATTTTACCTACCTATTAGACTTTAATTCTCCATGATTTTATTGACATATATTGGGAATATTGTATGCATGTGTACTCCCCTTTTCAGGATCCTCACACATACAGAAAATGAGACCTCAATAATATAGTGGTGGAGATTAGACTGGTGGCTTACTCCTTCCCCCATTCCCCATTTTCCCTAGTAAAAAGATCCTAATTTTATCTCAGGACACCAATGTGATCATCTAAATTAAGTGCTGATACGTCACTACATTGATTAAGATTCATGGTTAATTTAGGAACTTACGATATCAAGAGCAAATAATTAGTCTACTTTTTCCCTCCATAGAAATCCATCTAAAGAGGAGCCAAAATATGCTTTAACAAAATACGTATTTGTTTAAAGAACCCTATTTTATAAACCAACAGTAAAAAAAGGAAGGAAATGAGATTTGGAACCCACTAAATATAAGGTCCAAGTACCTTATATTTGGAGAGGGTAAGGGTGTAGGGAAGTTCATATAAGTTGAAATCACCTATATACTCCTGTCCCAATAGATATCGAAGCCCTTGAGGTTCTATAATTGTCAAAATCATAAATATCTTTTAACTATTTTAAAAATGGAGCATAGTATTTAAAAGAAACCTAAAGAATAGAACATCATCAAAAATGTCTTAAATTTTTCAAAGAACAGATTATAAAAGGGATCTATTGAGAACTAGCATAAATGAAAATATGGAAATTAAAATGAAACATTCAGTTAATAAGTTATACTGGGTTAGAGA
>PVIW01011881.1:0-35049 GCA_004026585.1 Noctilio leporinus | reverse complement strand
TAATTATTTAGTCAACTCTCTTCTTTACAAGTTTGCAAAAACCTCAAGGGCAGGAGCCTTGACTATTCAAGTCACTGTCCTTCCCCAGAGCTACTACAGAGCTTTGCATTTTTTGGTGTTTGGCAAGTAATTTGTTTTATGAATGAATGGCTATCCAATTCTTCCAGCGAACAAACATACCTTTCTTTAAGGCATGATTCCAGGTCATTTCCCCCTATTTGGGTGGTCCATTCTAGAGTAAGAAAAAACTAAACTGGCTTTGTGCCAATATATTTCTAATGGAGTGTTGTATCTTAGGCAGAGTATCCTCCTCCCAAAAAGAAAAATCAGAACCTGAGAAAAAAGATTAAATGCTTATGTATTATTTGAAGGGTGCAATTCCAGGGTGATGAAAGTAAAGGAAAAGGGAAATGAGGCAGGGGAGGATGGGAAGCCACTCAAGGTGATGTGTTACTGTGCTGGCCCTATTTCATGATGGCATATGTGTGTGCACGCACACACACACACACACACACACGCAAAACAACTACCACCACCACAACAACAACAACAGAAAACAAACAAAGAAACAAAATAATTATAATAACCAGTTGCTTAGGAGGGACAGCCGCTCAGCCATGCAGGATGCTTTTAGAGAGACCAGAGGAAAAACCATGCTTCAGAGCAGTATTTGAGAGGAAAAGAGAAGGGGATTTATTCTCCCACTCCTACTCCCATTGGTCAAAACTAAGTTCCATGGGAACTTCTATATGTTTATGGTTTATTTCATTTGCTCCTCTTGAAATCCATGGAGGAAGTCAGAGCTTATGCCCTATAGTATGATATTTCTTCCAAGTCACATATATGCAGAACAGAGTAAATATGACAGGCCAGAGGCTACTATTTTTAAAAAAGCTTGCCTGCAAGGTTGGCCCTTTGTTGTTGGCATCTAGAACTTTAGATTTTAGGAGTTCCTATCACTGTGCCTAACCATTTTTGTGCAAGTGATGTAGTTTATACTGGTCACTTGTTTTCCTTCTGGGAATCTGGAATTTGGGTAGGTGCTGACAGAAGATATCTACATGACCAGTCTATAAAAGCTCTGGGATACCAAGTCCCTAATGAGCTTCCTGGTAGGTGATATTGTCCCATCTCATTGTGGGTTATTGTCACAACCCATTGCTGAAGTCTTGTGGGGCTTCACCGGTAGAGGACTCTTGGAAGCTTGGGCCTTGTCTCCTCTGGACTTCCCCCTATGTGCCATTCCCCTTTGCTAACTGTGCTTTGTATCCTTTTGCTGTCAGAACTCATAACCATGAGTATGACTCTGTACTGGAGTACTATGAGGAATTCTCTTGAATCACTGAACCTGTGGGTGGTCTTGGAGACCCCTGACACAGTGTATGTGGCTGGTTGGTATTAGGTGGAAGAACCAAGCAGACTTTAAGAAACTGGTAGGTCAAGGCAGAGGCTGAGGTAAAATAAGAGAATGAGGGTCTGGGAGACAGGGGAGGCTGAGGAGGAATAAAGACAATGTTTGATATATGTAGCGAAAGAGCCCAGATGGACCTTGTTGGCTACTGGCTGTGCAAACTACTCAGTGGATTGTTTCTGTGCCTTGGTTTTATCATGGGTAAAATGATTATAATTATATCTACCTTGCAGGATTGTAAAGATTGGTATAATACATAATTTTTTTCAATCTTGTTAACTTTCAGGAAAAAGAGTTTTGACTCTTATCCTTAGCAGCAGTATTTGGATGGAGTATGAGTGTGGGGGAAGGGGGATGGAGAGAGTAAAGGGGTGGCAATGAGCAAAGACTGTGATTGTGCATCAGGAGGAAGTCGTTATTTCTACCTCATCAATGTTGGCATGAAATATTTTGGACAAGATGATACTTGGCTCTAGATGTTGTAGTGCTAGGTTTTTCTGATATAGAAGTGTTTCTAAGAGAGTTCTCTTGGAGTCCAGTAGATGATTAGTCTTCCCAGAAACCACTTTCCAGATGACGGCCATTCTGGGTTTGACCTGGAACCAAACCAAGACCATACAGACATTCTTAGGCCCCTGTTTCCTCTATCAGTGAGTATTAGAATTATTTGGCTGCAAGCAACAGGTTTTAACTAACATAAGCAGGTTGCATTATTGGAAGGCCTCAGAGTAGCTTGTAAAGAGTAGGAGCTGGTAAAGTAGGCCTCAGATGAGGCAGACACCAGAGCAGTTCTGGTGCCTCAGTAGATGGGCCAACACTCTCGAGTGCAATAGTTGGTGTCAACTATTACCTCTTTTTGTGAAAGTTTCAGCTTCCTCAAAGAGGGGATGTGATTGGCCTCCTTGGAGCACTTGGCTACCCTGGTAGTCAGGAAGAAGCTTTCTGTAACTGATAGCTCAATCAAAATGCACCAGGGGAGAAAGAATTCCAAATAAAAGAGGATGCCATTATCAGAAGCAGGTAAGACATTGACGTTGACCTGCTTTTCTAATGTGGCCACTGCCCTATGGAACTCAAGTCATCAGGTCACAGTTCTGCCTCTGAGACATTGGAAGCCTGGTGCTACCATGGTACTCTGGGGCTTTGTCAGATTCAGTCACTCTTGAGGATTTTCCATGTCTCTTTGGGTTTTCCATGCCTTCCAAACATACCCAAAAAATTTTGGAAGGCTTTCTGCTTAGGTTACTGATCTTTTTTTGCCACCTAAGGATATATTTTTGTAGAACCTCAATGGTTTTATCTACCTGAGTGCTTTGACCTTTTATGACTGTCCAAATCTTTGAAGATGCTCTATTGTCTTATCAGAGTGTGTTTTCCTTGGATACAAATGCCTACTCGCCCTCAAGATCCAATATCATCCTCTCTGTGATTCCCATCCTCCCTGAAGTTATGCAGGTAGTGGCAGAGGTTTGTGTGGATGTTAGGTTCCTTAGCTTCCAGTTAGAGTCATTATGGTAAAGAGGCTACTAATTAGGGCTTTGGGGTAAAAATACCTTGGGTTTGAGTTCCAGTTCTGCATTGACTACATCAGATAACCTTGAGAATGTTATATACCATATGGGAGGCTTGTTTTTCTCTTCTCTAAAGGAAAATTATCAGTACTCTTCTCATAGATTCTTGTGAAAATTAAATAAGGTAAGGCATGTAGAGTGGTTTGCACATGCCTGGCATAGTGTTAGTACTCAGTAAATGTATTGTATTCCTATCTCAGCAAGATTATGTTAATGAATTAAAGCATAGAGAGCTTTAAAATCCTCAGGGGTAAGTAGTGCAAAGACTTGGAAAGCTCCAGGGAAGAGTCAGTATCAAAAAGTTTGTGAAAGTGTGAACAAATCTTAAAATACTAATTAGGCAATGGCATAATCCACTCTTCTAAATAATAAAATATATATGGCATTGCTTATTGTTCATGGTTCCAAATAATAAACTCTAAATTGGTCACTCAGAGCATTATTAATAACAGAAGACAGTCAGCAATGTAGTTAAAGTTGTATTTTTGACCCTCATAAATTTGGTAATAAGAGAAAAATGTCAAGTCAGACTCCTTTCAGGTTAACACAGACCACTAATACAGTTTGTTTTTGAGGGGAGATGATTAGATTTGGAATTGGAACACCTGAGTTTGAGTTCTGGCTTTGTTGATTACCGGGTCTGTGATCTTGGGGAAGCCATAGCCTTTCTGGGGGGTTTTCTCACCTAGATGCTGTGACATTAAAAAACTTAAATATTGCAAAATGCTTCCTAGACTGTAAGTGCAGTTTGACTCCAGAACATACTTATAAAAACAAGTACTCCCACATTCATTCCTTTATTCTTTCATTAATTAATCAGCATGTGTTGTAAACCTAGCATGGTACAAACTTTCAACTGGGGATAAAAATGCAACAGAAATTTTGGTGCCCACACTGAAGTGGCACCAAACAATAGGCTAGTTAAAAAGACAATATACACAGCACATAGCAAATGCATCATTCTAAGCTGTTTCTGCATTTAAATCCAGGGAAACACAAATTAAGAGAGATTAGGATTAACTCAAGAAAATCTATCTCAAGGGAGGGTTTAGATTGTTTCCTATACTAGAAGTAGGGGTGGAGAGTACAGTTTACATGACTGGAACAGAATGAGCGAGACAGCTGAGGAAAGGATAAAAGCATGTTTGGTGATGGTCGATCAACAACCAGCTAGTGGGCACATTTATCCTGAGTACAGGATGATCCTAGCACTGTCCTAGGTGCTGTGGGGGATCAAAAGAAGGAAGAGGCTTGACTGCCATCCTCTAGAAGTTTGCAGTTTACAAAGTACCAGGAGAGGTGGGAAAAAGTACTGGAAAAACCCCTACAAAAGAGATGGGACTTGAATTAAATGCTACATGTTTTTGAAGTAAAGCGTAGGGTTTAGCCATCTCAAAAATCTGACTGTACCTTTAAATGCACAGCTTAAGAAAACATTTCAGTTTGCCAAGTTTCTGCTAAGCCATCCTGAAAAAATAATATTCAACAGCTTTCACCAGCCAGAGGCCCCAATATCCAATCTCTGTCTCAAATGATAAATGACGTTTGTCAGTTGACAAAGCAAATGGCCTTGACCATTTGAGGACATGGTCCTGCTGTGCATAGCACTCCTGTTGAACCAACCAAGAGCACCTTAAGGTGAGAAAAAGCCTCTTTGTGTGCAAGCTTTCCAGAGAAGAAGCTAGGAAATGAGTAGCCTGAAGGTTGTTCCTTATTAGAAGCTGAAGCCATAATAGGAAATAACTGGTCAGGAAGGGATTTCTCAGATTTGGGGGCTGGATTAACTGGGGATGGCCACCCCAGGACCTTGCTAATGGCATGCACTTTGTGCTTCTGAGGGGTCTTTGCTTTTTCTCTGATATCCTCTGGATCCTAGTCTTAGAGAAGGAGATAAAAATCAAGGGATACATCTCACACTGAATTCGTAGTACAGTTGAAGGTAGTATGTGTGGGTTTGGGGTACATGTCATTTTGGGACTTTGGGCCATGGAACTTTTTTTCTTTGTATTTCTCTCTGAAATTGCAGGGTGCTCAACAATCCTGGCAATATTTACTAATTGAAAGTATTGCTCCTCAGTCATCGTGGCCATTAATACGTTCCAACACATTTTCACCTCTACTTCCAGGGCTTGCGGAGAACCCAAAGGTACATGGCATAATGGATGTCTATAAGGACCATGTGTTCCACAGTTTGCTCTTCTGTTCTCAAGAAGCTTGGGATAGGACAGGGTTCCTACCTTTCTCAAAACTGACTCCTGGGAGTGAGGGTGGTGAGCTACAGGTCAGATTTGGTATGTTCCTCACTTTGCTTTCTGAGCTAGGGGTTTACTCCTAACTGAGCCCTCTAGAAGAACCCATTAGCTTTTCAGAATTAGGTGAGGGTATAGCACTGGGTACAGCAGACCTAGAAAAGTCAGGCAGAAAGAGCTGGCTGACTAGATATAGGGGATTTAATGGTAGTCTCACTATAAATGGTTCCTTAGGAGAAGGACTTTCCAATTTGATCCAGTGCAGGTTGGGGGCCCTAAGAGCAAGTGGCCTAATCATCTATTTCTGTATTTTTTAATGTATGGTCATTGACAATTTGCATTAGAGTGACCTGAAGTGCTTGTGGAAAATGCACATTCATGGCCCTACTATATCAAGTTCTCTCGACTTGGGACTGGCAATCTGAATTAAAAACAAAAATACCATCTGTGATTCTTATTCAAGCTAATGTTTGAGAGAATTAAGACTAGCCAATGCTTGAGTTCTCTCCCTAAACATCTCTAGTGGAGGGGGTCTTATTTCCTCTGGAGGCAGCCCCCTATCTCCCCCCACCCCGCCACATCCCACAACTCTCATGCCCCACAAACTTTCCCCAATGAGTAAAGTGTGGTCTTGCTGATAATGGAAGAACCTCAAACTCACATTGTGAACATGTGTGTGAATGAGTGCATTTCAAAAGGGCTTGAAAGGATACACATAAATTTAAATATGGCTCTTTGTGGGAGGAGAAATAAAACACGGGTTTGTAGGGAAGTTAAAGGAGGACCTTTATATTCTTTATATATTTGTAGTGCTTGAATTTTTTGACAATGTACTTTTATTAGTCATGTAATTTAAACAAGAAAAGACAAAACAGCACCATCAGTGACATCCTTTATGTTGAGCCAAATCTGCTCCTCTCTTATTTTCCCCTCTGGTGCTAGGGAAATCACTTGGGGCCACACAGAATGTCTAGTTTCTTCCTTACCTTTCAGAATGCTGCTAGTCTGTCCCTTCTAGGCACCAGCTCTCTGTGCCAAATGGCCCTGGTTCCTTGACCCCTGTGCTGTGATCTGTTGCATAAATCTTCCTGGAAATTGTCCCTCCCTCCCTGCCTGCTGATGCTATCCAGCTTGACCATATTCTGTGAAAATTATGTTCCATGCTCTGTACCAAGATCAATATTCAGGTGTGCTGTGGCCAGAACAGAGGGAGTCAGACACTCATCTTTGTCTAACTAGGTCCTATCTTTCCACTGATGCTGCTTAAGGCTTCTGGGTAGCTATGTCACACTGATGACTTCTATTGAGGGGAGAGTCAACTAAAACTCCTAAATCTTTGTTACACTGGCTGCAACGAAGGCTCATCCCACCACCCTGTATTGCTATCAGCTGGCTTTCTGGACCCAAGTGGGGAACCTTAAACTAATTCCTATTATACTTCATCTTGTTAGGCTTGGCTCATTGATTCAGGAGGCTGAAGCCTCTTTTTCTTGCTGGATCTTGATTTTATTCCCAGCAGAAACCTTTTTCTGCAAAGTTTGATTTTATTTGATTGCAGAAAAGAAAATAATTCCACAAAACCTTCTATATTTTAAAAAGGAGACTCCTTGAAAATCATCTCAAAACTGGCAATTTCTAATAGCGTGAACAAATGCAGAACTTGCTGTCAGTTTGATTGGACAAGGCTCCACTTCAGGGTCTGCTACCTGCAGGCTCCAAAGGCAGGTCCCTCGACATATGCCACTGTGCTGGAAGGGAGCTCTGCAGACAGCAGGCCCCTTCCCAGACAGATGGGTGTCTCTGCTCCTCTGAAAGATCCCCTGGGAAGGCTTGACTGAGAGCGTCTTCCCGAAACAGGATGACTGTGTATTGTGAATGGCTTTATTGCTTAGAGCATCTGGATGTGTTGTGATAAACAGCATGATAGATGGTTTTAATGCCTCTAGAATGGGTTGCCCAGAGAGACAGAACAGAACATAGAACATTTACTTCCCTGTTGCTTGAAACAGAGTAGGGTTGCTCACTCCACCGGAGTAGTTCTTCCTACTCATCTTGGTATTAAATTCAGCACCATGGACCTGAGAGGAATTTAAAGAAGAGAAGATTTGCTGGAGGTTGTGAGCTGGATGAACAGAGTGCTCATTTATATGTGCAGCAAATATTCTTTGAGGGTTGATGCAGGGTCAATATGCTATACTTTGGGGATAGTGACAAGAAAACTAGAGTTGAGGCTTAGTCAAAGAGGCATATATTATTAAAGTAATGACTCAAAGACAAGTATGCAACAAAGAGATCATGTGATGATGGGGAGTCTAATTCTAGTCTGGGAGGTCAGGGAAGGCTTCTCTGAAGAGGCGATACTTCAGCTGAAATCTGCAAGTTGAGTGGGAGGTAACTTGGCAATGAGGTAGAAGATATCACTGGTATATGCTAAATACATGCCAAGGCCTGGTGGCAGATGGAGACATAGCATGGTTAAGGATAATAAAGAAGGCCAGTGTGTCTGGGTGAGGAAAGTAAAAAGGAAGCATGTTGTAAAGTAGAAACATTGATAATAATATTGGCACTATTAACTGACATTTTTACTTAAGGTTCATTATGTTCCAGGCACCACATTAAGGACTACATGTGTATTCATTCATTGACTCTTTAAGTCAGTATGTGCTTATAAAGTATGTGCTCTTCTACTTCCACTTTACAGAGAGGAAACTGAGACAGAGAGAGGTCAAGTAACATATCCAAATGTAAGGGGTAGTGTTCTTCAGGGTCGTAGAGGTCCTTTTAGGGATTTTGTTCTTTATGTGGAGAACTGGGAGATGATATTGAAAATGTTAAGCAAGGCAGAGAAATGATAAGATTTGTGTTTTGATATTCCTCTGGCTTCTGGGTGGAGAATGGCTGGAGAGGAGCAAAGGAGACAGATGAGAGCCAAAGAAGGCAGCCAGCAGCTGCCACAGGTATGAGATGCCAAGAGCTCAGACTAGTATGGTGGCTGTGGTAAGACAAGAATGATGTGGTTGGAAAGGGAGGATATTTAAAAAATAAATCAAGGCCTCATAAGAGGTTGAACAGAGAGGGAGAAAGAAGATGTCAAGGACAACTCCTGGGTTACTGTCAAACCCAACTGGAAGGATGGGAGCATTATGAGTTCCACTTTTGGCACACTAAGTTTGACAAGCCTTTGAGAGAACTAAATAGGCAATTGGATGAGAACTTGAAGTGTTCAAAGGGGAGAGCTGGACTCTGATTCTTGTAGCCATTGGTGAATAGGTGGTGAATAAAGTGGTAGCCTGGATGCAATTGCCTGGGAAAAGGGGAAAATAAGAAATGAAAATGTTCTAGGACTAACCTAGTATGTAATGGCCAGATAGGGAAAAGAGACCTGTAAAGGTGACTGGGAAGGAAATGGTTGGAAGATGAAAACTGAAACACTGGGAGAGCACACTATCCAGGAGAAAATAGGTATGTAGGAGGGGCAGGGTTACTACCATAGGTTATTTCTGCGATGTCAAAATATGAGGAATGGAAATTGTCCATGGTATTCACCAATATGGATATTATACTCATTTTCCAGGACTGCCATAACAGATTGCCACAAACTGGGTAGCTTAGAACAACAGAAATTTATTGTTTCACAGTTCTGGAGGCTGGAAGTCTGAAATCAAAATGTCAGCTGGGTCATGCTCCCTCTGAAAGCTCTGGGGGAGGGAGGATCCTTCCTTGTTTGGTCCTAAGTTCTGGTAGTTGGCAGCAATCCTTAGTGTTCCTTGGCTTGTAGATACATTACTCTAATCTCTGCCTTCATCTCCACATGGTCTTTTCCCCTGTGTACCTGTGCCAATGTCTAAATTTCCTTCTTTTTATAAGGACACTACTCATATTAGATAGGCCCATCCTAAGTTAGTATGACCTCATCTTAACTTGATTGCACCTGCAATGGCTCTATTTTCAAATAAGGTCACATTCACAGAGGCTGGGGGTTAGAAGTTGAACACATCTTTATGTGAGACACAATTCAACCTACAGCAAAGGTCATTGGTAATTTCAAGGGATGTCCTTGTGACAAGATAGGGAAGATGACTAGAATGTGTTGAGAAGGGATTGAGAGGTGAGAAATTAGAGCTAGTGTAAGAAAAGATAACTCTTACAAGAACCATGGCTGACTGGGGGTACTAGAGCACTAGGCCATGGTTGGAAAACCTTCATATCAGCACCAGCTCCACTACAACTGGTGTGACCATGGGTAAACCACTCTCTCCCTGAACCTGGTTTTTCATTTGGAGAATGACTATACTCACGCAATCCACCTTCAGAGTGATTTGGAGTTCCTGTGAGACTCCAAGGAGATAAGGCCCTGGAAGACTGTGCATAGTCCAAAAGCCATAAGAGTTGCAGGGAGGACTTTTCCCCATGTTTAGGTATTTGTGTCTGTGGGCCAATTTGAGGCAGGAACCCCAGATAGAGCATCAAGACTGTGGAGTTTATTTCCCCGAGCCTGTTGACCCACCCAGAAGGCATGCAGACCCACCAGATTGGCCTCTTCAGTGTCTCCATGTATTCTGAGCACTTTGCCTAGGGCAATAGTGTGGGCATAACTGTGGTGAGAAGTTCCTCTGTCTTTGCCGGTAGAAGAGTTCACGTCAGTCAGGGGCCCTACGCGCTCCATCCTAGAACCTCTGATGCTGGCAGAAAAGTTGGAGCCCAAAGTCCTTGATTTTGGGGTGCCAGTTAGGGGCTTGAGGATTTTACCTGTTGGAGTCTCTGCTCCTAAGGCTGTCACCGCGGTAGGCCTCTGGCTCTAGGAACTTTGTGGGCTAACAAGAAGGGGGACACTTTACCACAGGGGGTGGGGAACTGGTCTGGGTACAAAAGCTGGTGGTGAAGGTGGCAGCTCAGCAAGCCAGGGCAGCTGAGATCCACAGCCCTAGTTGCGCTGGGAGTTTCCCTGCAGTGATAGGCGCAAGCAGCAAGCAGCACCAGGGCATCAGACAATCAGACAGCTGTGGCGGGCTCGGTGAGGAAGGGCAGACTGTCCTCCCAGGAGAAGGAGCTGGTTGGCTGCAGGGGCTCAGTGGCTAGCAGTGATTAATTTACTCCTTGCTGAATCTGTCAGGTGTTGGGGCCCAGGCACTGGGCTGGATGGCTGGTGTGGTGCCAGGGCTGAGAGGCTGTGGAAGGGGAGCTGGAGAGCAGGGATCCTGGGTGGGGCCCTTGGTCTGGGTGGGATAGCTGGGTGCCAAGTAGGGTATCTTAACAGAAAGAAAACCTCCCAGCATAGCCACCCTTCTGTGCACATGAATCACCAATGATCTCTTTAAAATGCAAATTCAGATGAAGTGGATTTGGATAGGGCAAGAGGTTCTGCAAGTCTAACAAGTTTCCAGGTGATGCTGAGCTGTTGTTCTACAGGCTACACTTGGGGAAGTAAGATTAGGGACAGGGGGATTAGCTGGCTGCATTCAGGGTAACCTCATGGCATTCAATAGCAGGGATTGCAGCTGAGTCTCCAAGCCTCTGGAATTGGGAACCTGCAAACTGTCAGCAGTGATGAGCTTTTTCTCTGGAGCCACATGTTCTCTTGTCTGAACACTTGCTCCCTTTTCCTCTCCAGTATGGCTTCCTCAATGTTAGAGCCAGAAACAGGATGTGTTTGTGTCAGGAGGTCAGAGTGACCTGCTCTGTTAACAGAATGCCGCAATCAGATAAGAGATGTTGATTTGTAAAATTTCGAAATGCTGAATGTAGCCAATTGCTAACCGCCATTTCTGCTTCTGTGCAACGGCTCACTTGCTCGCCCCAATAAAAGGACTTAGCTGTAAGCGCTAGGCGCGACTCTCATTTGGTAGCCCTGGCAGGTGTTGAGTCCTCGGACTCTCTGAGAGTTCGCCCCTGCACAGGTTAAAACTTGGCCAATAAATAACATCTTTGAATCCCCGAAAGTCTCCCGCGTTTGGTGTCTCGCTCTCATCTGAATATAACACTCAACAAGCCCTTATAAACTGGTTTGTCCTGGGCTGCCATCACCACCGAAAAGATTCTGACCCCAGAATCTTAGGGCTCCAGCTCCCAACTCTGTCAGGCTCTAGTTTATTTTGGCCTCTTCCAACTTTTTCTCTCTCAAGATTCTGAGTGGTTCAAGCAGTCAGGCGTCCACACTTGGTCCGGGCAGCTGAGTTAAGAGGCCCACAGGCTAGGATGCTTTGGGACCCCACCCAGTGGGTAGACGCAATGAACTGGACGAGGGAAATGTAGGCTTGATGAACTCTTTTAAACAGGTGTGATACCAAAAACACTTGGGGGAAAAATTAGAATTTTTGAGCATATATTTTGGCCATGTTCCTAAATGCAAAATTATTTTGAATTATTTATAGAACTAAGTAGGTGGGCACCAAAATCTTTTTCTTGCTTAAGGCACTGGAAGGAGCAAGGGCTTGGCATGAGCCTAAAGCATGCCTCAAAGAGAAATGACCAGGTGGAGGGTGGAGATGAAGGGCCTGAGGCATGAGACAAACTAGGAGGAGAGGAAGGAGAGAGGAGCAATGGGGCTGTTTGTTGGTTTCTCTGTTCCCAGATCAGCCCAGGAACAATGGCCCAGCCACTGGAACCCAGATGTAGGAGGATGGCTGATTTCAGTGACAGTGGTTGGGACTGGATGTGGGGAAGGGTCATGGCTCCTCCTATGTTAGCCTCTTCAACCTAGAAATGGACAGATAAGGAAGCCAGACATGGAGAGACTCTGATTGGCTCAAAGTTAAACTCCCAGTTGGTGGTTGAGCCGGCCAAGAAGACCCAGGTCCTGACACCCAGAAAATGAGAGAACTTTTAAGAATACACAATACTTCCAAGCTTTTTGTTCACACAGAAGCAAGTCTGCAGAGTGGTAGAGGAGGACACTCTGGAGAAGGGCAAGCAGTGTCCTGAGTGGAAAAGGCCTCTTGCTGCCTGAGCACTATTGCCAGCAATTGTTAATTCACTGCTACTGGAGCTGTCTTGGGGGCCGCCATACACAATAATATTAGTGCTGGCAGCTGTGGAGGGAGAAGCCTGCTTCCTCTCAGAGGAAGGAAGGTGTGACTCCTCACAAGGTTGCTCTCCTTCCAGCTCTGGCTCTGGGGAGAATCCATCAGGGCTTGTGCTCCTGGGTGCAGGCTGTTGAGGACAGTGTTCTGGGGATAGCAGCAGATTTTGGAGAAGGGACAGAAGCTGGGCCAAGAGACTGGAACTTATGCAAATCAGGCCTGCGGATGGTTCAAGGAGTGAGCAGCCTGCTATGCCTCCTACCTCAGCATAACCAGCCCAGACACCTCTGGAAGACAGAAAGGGCAATACTCCTGGTGAGGGGAGAACATGCTCACTTATCTTCAGTACTAAGCTTGGTCAGAAAGGGGTGTGTGTCTATGCATGTGTGTGTGTAAGGAAATGAGCTCTCCTCTTTGGAACCTTTTCTTGCTAAGGTAGCCCATGTGTCAAAATGTATGAGAGATGTTGGGCAGAAAGAAAACTTGGTGGTTCAGGAAGCAGGAAAACTGGGTTAATGGTTGCATTAATCCTGGAAGCAGCTGAGCATTTCTGCTGGGATTTGAAGGTCTCTGGAACTTTCTGTTAAAGGCAAGGTCCCTCGGGGCTGCTGCACAGTGTTGTGCAGGTCGTGCACTCCATTGTTTTGATAAAGGTGAAGTTTCTTTGGTGAATTTACTTTGTGTAGGTTAGTCAATTAGGGATGACCTAGGGCAAAACTATGACTTTTAGAGGTGGAAGCTTCTTCCTCTGGTCCCTTAGCACCAAGACTGTTTCCCTCAGTTTAAAACTTTCCCTTCTGTCATGTCATCCCATTAACTCAATTCCCTGAACATAACTGACTATCATAGAGAAAATGAATATGACAAAGAAATGTGCTAAAGAAAACAGAATAAAAGAATCAGAAAGGGCTGGGAGGGACCTAGGCCATTAGGTCAGATTACAGACATTGTGTCAAAAGATTTTGGCTTTTACCTTAAATTCAAATGTGAGGACCTGTAATTGAAGAAGTGTGTGTTTTTAATTTCTCCTTGGCCCACCAATGTGTATTGTTTCACAACTTCTGATGAAAGAACTATGTTACCTGTCTACCTTGAGACAGGAGCCCCCTTATTTTAATGATCAGGAAACTGGATTAAGGAAGTGCCTGATTTGCTGAACTTTTAAGGTATGCTCACTCTCCAAGCAATACTGGCTTTTCCAAGGGTGGCAGATTGAGAGGAAAACCTCACATAGTCCTTCCAGCTCCTTTATCTTCTGATTTCTTCCCCAGAGAAGTTGGGAACAGTCCACAAGCAGAGGTTAATGGTCTGAATCTCTGAGAGGTTCATACTGCAACAAAGTGCATACACCACAAATAACTTGATCAAAGGACATTAGAATCAGTTGCTGAGAGTTAATATCCAAGAAACTGATCATTGCTGAATGATCCCTCTAATAGAGTTAAGATGACCAAAAGAATTGGATTGACCCTTTAGTAGTCATCAAATTGAATCAATGATGGCTTCTCATTTTGGCTTTGTTTTCAGCATGTGGTCACATGATTTATAGAGAGGTGCCTTTTGCCCACCATTCTGTATTACAATAAAAAATTTGGTGTAATAAAGAATTGGCATCCTTGGTTGTTGGGAGGTAGTCTCTAAACTACTGGAATTTTCCAAATGATAGGAGTGTTTTCATTGTTCATGGTGGGCCTCTTGGACCACACCTGTTAACTTTTGGTAACAAGATAAATCTGGTTGTGGGTTACCATGCCAAGAGACCAACCATGTGTTGAAAAGGTTGGAGTTTTGAGGCAGTGATAACAGCTCAACCTCTGGGAAAAGGAGGGGAGCCTGAGATTGAATTAAATCATGTGGCCAAATAATTCAGTTAATCAATGCTTATCTAACAAAACCGCAGTAAAATCTCTGCATATTGAAGCTTAGGTACACTTACCAGGTTGCCACACATTTATGCACTGGGAGGGTGACAGTCCCTGTGGATGATGAAGGCTTCCTGTTTGGGATTCTACCAGGCCTCGCACTATGAATCCCTCCCTTTACTTGGTTCTGATTTGTGGCTTTCTTTAGTAATAAAACTGTAATCATAAGTGCAGCACTTTCCCAAATTCTGTATCATTCTAGCAAATGATCAAATCCAAGGATGTAGTGGGGATCTAGGAATTTGTAGCCAACTGGTGAGAGGTGAGGACCCTGAAGCTCATGGCTGGCATCTGATGGAAGGGTGAAGGACTGCAACTGTAACCTGTGAAGTTTGGCCCAACTCCAGGTAGTGGGGGAAAAAAAGAAATAAGAAGCATGTAGTTGTGTGGAGAAGGGCTGGTAGATGGACAGATACAATTCCAAGAAGGTGCCAAGGCTTTCCCACATGTCTGCATGCATCTGTCTCTGCTCTCTCCACCTCCTTCCTGGGTCCTAATTCTCAATTTTGGATGAAGCCTCTGAATCCTTCAGAGAGATGCACTTATGGTCTGATTAGCAGCCTTTAGAGTGAGCAAAATATTGATCTGGAGTGTGGCCTTTGGAGTAGACTGTGTGGGTTCAAATGCTGGCATCACCAGCATTTGAACTGGCTGTGTGACTCTAGACAATTACATAAGCTCTCCACTTTTTTTCTATCTGTAGGATGAAAATACAACTACCTCACTAGTTAAATGAGTAATTACATATAAAGCACTTAAAATTTGAACAGAATGTGGGAAGGCCTCCATTAATTAGTATTATTCTCCATTGAGCTCTACTGATAGAGAAATCATAATGTGCTATAAAGTACATTTGGAGACACACAGACCTGGGTTTCAAGTCTTGCCTCTGCCATCATCTTGCTGCATAACTTTGAGCAATATGCTTAGCTTCTCAATGCCCAATTTTCTCATCAACACAATGGAACCACTGAAATACACAGCTTTATTCCAAAGATAGAAATGATGTATTCTATCGTAAGCCCCTGATTCAAGGCAAGTGCTCAATAAATGGTTTCTGTGATCACTTGCCCTGATGGTAGGTGTTTGTAACTGATAAGCTGCCTGTCAATGTTGCGTGGAGTTTTAGGAGTGAGGAAGTCTTTTGGGAGGTGTGGTGGTAGGAGGGTGTTGGTAGTGAGAGGAGTGGGCTAGGATGTGGTCAAATGGGGGTTGGGGGTGGGAAGGGCAATGGCTTAGTTTAATGGAGCCCCTGAACCTTATAGAAGTCAGGCTGGAGGGATTAATAAAATCAGCTAGAAGTGAAGACTATGGCTTAAACATTAGATTCTATTGCTAAAAGATTGTAGGGAAGAAGAGAAGGACCTGGGAGAGGCTTCCACAGAGCAAGCTGGGGAACAAACACCAAGTACCAGTAGCTCGGGGTTTTCTCTGGGAAGGTGGAATACATTGCTATTCTCTATGATGGGCTGTTATTTATATGTCACATTGTTTGTTTATTGAATAGGTATTTGACAGAAGAATACTCAGCAGAGCACATCAGCAGGGATGGTGTTTTACCAGCAAATAAATTAGAATCATGGAGTTAGCTAAGGCATAACTAAGTACATGGCATAAATATGTCATTTGGCTATTATGAATTCATTCATGTATAGGGATCCTTAATGAATTTATATCAAAACTTTAAATAAAACATCCTTTTTACATCAGGCCTATATTTTAATTATAAGCTGTAATAATATTAGTACATCCTCCAGGAGGTGCGGTAGTCCAGCTGGTGCCCAGTTCATGGCTCTCTGGGCAAGTCCCCGCAGGCCATCAGAGCATATCCAGCCTTGCCTGGCCCATGGTGAAATGTCTGATTTCTCCAGCTCCTTCCTCTCTGGAAAGGCCTGCTTCTTTCCCCTCCTATTAGAGTGGAGGGTTGGAAGGAGTAGGCAGGAAATGCAAGACAGAAGAGGGGAGCTAGATAAGGCCATGGGGCTCCACCAAGGAACAGAGGGGAGTGAAGTGCTATGATCAGTGGATCCCACCCCTGCCCTTTTCCAGGCCATGGCAAACATTTCCAAAGTGCTCTGGACTGACATCCTAATCCCCCACTCCCTGCCAAGAAAGCTTTCTTTTTGAAGCTTGCAATTGTAAGAACAGTCTCCCCCTCCCACTGCCCTTTGCCTATTTTTATCCCCTATGTGAAGAAAGAGAGAAAAAGAGCCTAAGAAATCAAAGAAAGAGATTGTCACAGTGCCTAAGTCTCCTGATAGCAGCCATTTGGGGAAAATGAAGAGGTGAGTTAGGGAGAAACCAGAGGTAGAAGGAGGTTCCAACCTGCTCATTGAAGGGCTGAAAAGTTTTCATTTCTATTCAAATATCATTAATATGACAAGAAAGAGCTATTTCACAACCTTTCTTATAAGTAATTTGCACCCTGAATGCAGCTTCATGTACTATGTTCCCCATTTCTTTCCTTCTGACCCCAAACTTGTACCACACACATCTTTGATTGTGTCATCTTGTCACTGGCAACCTTAGGAGCCTAGGATTATTATGTTTTTCTTTACCAATTTAAAATGATTGTGTGGAAGGTTCATGAGATATTGCTGGGAACTTCAGAAATCTCTGCAGTAAATGCCTCATCTCTAATGTAGGTCTTCAAAAAATTCACCTTAAACGTTGCAACGTGGAAGAGTCAACTTGATTGTTTTCATTAAATGTTCATAAGGTTTATTGCCCACCCCCTTTTTTCACTTCCAGAGAATTTGAAGTTTCCCAGGGGAAAAAAATCAGCTCCAAATCAACTTCTATTACACAATTCTGTGTGCATGTGTGTATGTGTGTGTGTGTGTGTGTGTGTGTGTGTGCAGGAAACAGAAGCCAAGTGTCTTTCAGTAATTGTCAGGGTTTGCCTAGAAACCAGGGCTTGCTGCACGAGGGGAGGCAGAGGACTAGGACAAAGGAAACTTCATCTTGATGTCATCAAACCTATTCATTGTCACATCCTTCCCTACCACACATAAAAGAGTGTGGGTTCTTTTCTCAGTGGAATGATTACCCATTTTGCTTTTGATGTTGGATGTGGCCAATATATTCTTTTTCATATCTTGTACTTATAAAATTATGAGTCCTCTTGGATCATCATTAATCATTAGAGTGATGCAAATTGAAACCACAATGAGATACTACTTCACACCTGTCAGATGGCTATCATCAATAAATCAACAAACAACAAGTGGTGTGAGGATGTAGAGAAAAGGGAATCCCAGTGCACTTTTGGTGGAAATGCAGGTTGGTGCTGCTATTGTGGAAAGCAGTATGGAGTTTCCTCAAAAAATTAAAAGTGGCCCTCACTGGTGTGGCTCAGTTGGTTGAGGTGTCATCCCATCCCAGAACTACCTAGGTCTGTGCACATTATCTAGGTAGCAAATTTGAGCCCTGGTCTAGGTGCATTTGATTTCTAGCCCAGATGTATACAGGAGGCAGCTGATTGCTGCTTCTCTTTTACATCAATGTTTCTCTCTCTCCCTTGAAAAACATGAAGAAAAAGTCCTGTAGTGAGGATAAAAGAATTAAAAAATGGAACTCTCTTATGACCCAGCAATTTCATTTCTGGGAATTTATCTGAAGAAACCCTAAACACTAATTTGAAAGAATATATGCACACCTTTGTTCATTGCAACATTATTTCCAAGTCAAGATGTGGAAGTGGCCCAAGTGTCCATCAATTGTGGGTAGATAAAGCAGTTATGCTACATTTATACAATGGAATACTACTTGACCATAAAAAGAAGACAATTTTGCTCTTTGTGACAACATAGATGGACCTGGAGAATATTATAAACCAGTCAGAGAAAGGCAAGTACTATATGATTTTATTCATATTGAAATCTAATGAACAAACTGGACTAATAAGCAAAATTGAGGCAGACTCTTAGAGAACAGACAGAGTTTGGGGTGGGGTGTGTGTGGGATTTTGGAGTGGAGATATTGAGCTAAAAAAGGAAAAAGAATCCTTTTGGATCATCCTCAAGTAGAAAAGTTTTAGAATGAAATTTGACCTTAAAAATCTTGTTCACTTCTTCAATTTTTAGAAGAGAAGATCATGTGGAAAAAAGTGTCTTATCTAAGAATATGAACTGAGTTAGTGGAGGGAAAAGGATTAAGCTCAACAAAGAACAGACACATGCCCAGTAGACTACTGTAAACAGAGGACAAGTGGCACTTACTGGTTATCTCTCCACCCTCCTTTTTTTTTTTTAATTCATGAGTAAATGCATTGCTACTTAGCAGCCCTGGGGATATAAAGAACTATCTCTGGTGGGTCTCAGGATATATGTGTTCAGAGGAAAAATGACAAGTGCAAGCATGTAAAAATATGGTGATTTTTTTTTTAATCATTCCTACTTTTAGGTAGAAAAACAAAGGGTTCAATTTTCTTCTTCAGATATTCTATGGAATATAATATGAACTGTGGGCTTTCTATTAGGACCCAGTAACTCTAGGTTAGCCTGCCGTGCAAATGAAAAGTCTTAGCTATGTACTGTGGCCTCCATTTTGGCCTCACCCATCCAGGAGCAGTTAGAAGCAAGGGCTTATCTGAGGATCAGAGTCAGATGGGGATAGAGAATAAGCAGCCTGGCATGAGGGAGGTTTTATTGAGAGGAGATAGAAGTGACAGAGAAAAGAGGAGTGCACTGCTCAGGGTCCTTGTGTGGTCATGGAGTCCTCTAGTGGGTGCAGGCCAAGGGCCAAGTTGGGACTGAAATCCTTTTGTGCAGTTTGCCAAGCCATATACCTTGGTATGGAGCAAGATTTTCCAGGCTGGGCCTGGGGAAAGATACTCTTTCTAATTTGCATTTAAGTCCCATATAGGCTAAAGGTGGCCCTGCTACTGCACCTCTTAGCTTCAGAGTGATCCAGCATTTTAGCCTTGGGTTTGATTGCCTAAGCCCACATCTCCCCTAGGACTCTTTTGGACATCTACAGTTCCACACTTTGGGACTTGAGAGAGATGAGGCATTCAAGACATGGCAACAGAGACTGCTGTACTGTGTGTTTGTGTGTTCATTTGCATGTATAGTGTGCAGTGTGTGTGTCTGTGTTGAGTGACAGGTCTTGGCTTGAAGAGTAAAAGTTGATTTTAAATTTAAATTCCTGTCTGGGGTCATGGAGTTTTATTTTGAGTGGTAGGGGTGACTTAGATCAGCCCTAAGTCTTATTACAAGTCCATGGGTCCTTGTGTAAATGATCCTAGTATAAATCATTGAGCCCTGGGAGAGGGATCTCTTGCTACCAGATTGATCCACTGACCTCAGAGAGCATTGCAAATGGGAGAGTGAGCCAGTCAATGAGACTGGGACAAAAGTTACCCATGGAGGTCCTGCTGATGGCAGACAGTATGTGTGCATGTCTCAGAGGAGGGACAGAAGAGGAAAGCAGAATGGAGCTGAAATCCTTTACAACTTCTAACACAAAACCTCTTAAATTATCATTGAAAAGTCATTAGAAATCTGGCAGAAGAGTAGGGTGCAGATTGCCAAGAGAGGACACAAAACCTCATTTTCTCTCCACAATACCTGTAATGAACTGGAAGAGTTGGGGGTGGAGCTGAAAAACAGATTTCCTGCTATAACTAAAGTCTCTTTTCAGCCTGGTTTGCCACAGTTTTACAATGTGTTAGAATTTACATTCACATGTTTGTTAACCATTCTTTGGCTCAGTGAAATGTTTTTATCTGTCTGACCTTGACTTTTGCCATATGGTACTACAAACTGTTGAGTAAAAGTCAGAAGCTTGGAGAGAGACAAGGGTCAGTGGGAGTGGGTGACACATTCAGACCAGGCCTCAATGGGACTCAGTGATGGGAGTCCAGTCCCAACTCTAGGGAGGTCTTTCCCACAAATTCATTTAAAAGGAAAAATGCCCTGCATGAACCTGTGTCCTTTGTAATTCTAAGTCCCATGTCATGATTGGTGCTAATTTTCAAATTTCCATTGGAAAAGTTAAAAGTATTTGTGGGTCACTTGTAGCAAATGTTAGGCCTGTCACTTGACCCATTTATGGGGCCATAGGCATTGGTGTGAGTTTCCTAAGGAGGGGGCTACTGTTAACTCAAGGTTTGGGATGG
Source organism: Noctilio leporinus (assembly GCA_004026585.1). Lineage (NCBI taxonomy): Eukaryota > Metazoa > Chordata > Mammalia > Chiroptera > Noctilionidae > Noctilio > Noctilio leporinus. The sequence continues at coordinate 14,756 of PVIW01011881.1, read as the reverse complement.
CACCTTCAACTCTCTGGGGTTTAGTAAATATTAGCTTCCTAAAACAAGAAAATAAACATTCTAAGGTTGGAGCCAGCTCTGCCTTTTTGAGAAATAGGGAGGGAAATTTGGACCGAGGTTTATTTTCCTTGATACAGAAGAAGAAATTCAGATATGGAAAATTAAATATCTCCTTGACTGTGAACCACCCATGTGGAGAGAGATAATAATTAATTATTTGGCTATTTGAGGCCAGGGATGGAATGGATTTAGATGAGTTCTAAGTCTTATTGATTCCATATTACAAGGCCAAAGGGACAACTGGGACAGAGACTTTGGCTCATGTAGCCAATGTGGATGTCCTCCTGTGAGAGACCCACCCAAGTCACAGAACCTTCAAGTCATAGGCTATTATATACATTCCTCTCTTCCCCTGTCCCCTATCTAGAGAGAAGTAAACTTAACTTACGGATGTTATCATCTTCCTGAAGAGCTCCCATAAGAACCAAACATACAATATGAATCTTTCATGAATCTTTTCACCTGAATTGTCTTCCTCTAAGGTTTGTTATTATTATTATTTTTAAAAAGTTTAGTTATTATTTTTGGAGAGAGGGGAAGGGAGGGAGGCAGAGAGGGAGAAAAACATCAATGCATGGTTACCTTTCACCTGCCTCCAGCTATAGACCTAGCTGGAGACCTGGCTTGCAACCTGGTTATTGTGTCCAGGCTGGGAATCGAACCAGCAACCTTTGGGTTCAGTTCGTAGGCTGGTGCTTTGTCTACTGTGTCACCAGCCAGGGCCTCTAAGGTTTATTATCTTGATTTTTGCCTATTTTAGGGCAATGCCACCACCCAGTTTATTGGTGTAACTGACCTTCAGAGATTGTAGGTCTGCAGATTATAGGGTTCTGTGGCCACTCACTCATGAACAAGTACAGATTGAGTGCTAACTCTGCAATAGACACTGATGAAAGCAATGATTAAAGTAGCTAAGAAGCTCTGACTTCACATTCAGGTATGTACCCTGGCTTCCAAGGGCTTGATCAAAGTATGAACTGCCCTTTTTTTCTATAGCACAGATATTGTTGTATACTGTGTCAACAAGTGCAAATTCCCTTTGCTCTTAAGGAACTATTCATTAGTCTATACTGTATATCTAATGGGCACATGGCCTTGTGATTTCTGAAGCATCCTGCTCTGTGGTATACTCTGCTGGGTCCATAAATACCAGATAATACCAACATTATCACTTGCCCTCTAAGGACTGACATTTGTACATGGACAGCAGGGCTCAGGGCCTACTGTGAGCTAATTCATCAGTTCCATAAACTAGTTAAGGAACAATGCTTATTCAGTTTTTGCCCAATATGGTCCCTCACTCTGGCTTGACTGACGTAAACGCAGCTCTCATGGCTTCCAATTTGGAATCCATCTTCTTGTGTGGAATTTCCATGAGCTCTAAATAGGAGCATTGCCTGCAGGGTGTTTTATGTTTGTTTGTTTGTTTTGTTTTTTTTCCTTTTCAATGCTTGGTTCTGCAAGCATCCTTTTCTCTTAATTGGTCAATTTTCTTATTCAGAAATAGACACAATCAGATATATTGCTTGGTAGCTGCTCTGAGAAAGCATCAGCTTCATCTGCTTAGACAAGCATTAGGTTTGACACCCCCGGGGTTGCTTTTCTTTCTCAAGAAAAGTTAAATGACTAAGTAAGAGGGTGTTAAAACTAGATTATATTACTGCTTGGCATTTAATTGAGAAACTTGCTAATATGTCCTTTGAACTCTAGGTTTCCTATTTCCTGAAGAATTGCAGATACTTTGCTTTAATGGCAGCATAAAAATCTCAATTTGACTCTGGGTGGCATTATTTGGGCTTTAAGAATGCAAATTGTTGTTTTTACTTCATTCATTGGTCTAGTGATTCTAACAGTCAACCTATTCAAGTAACTAACTTTTGAAAGGATGTTTCTAATTTGGAAGACTTCTTAGATCTAAAGTTTTCTAGCGCCCTCCTGGTGGCTGGCATTGACAATGCCCAGCATTTCCTGAGGCTGATATGTAATGACCTCCATGCTACAAAAATAAAGAAGATGATGGAGGGTGTAATCTGCTCTCCCTGAATAATGAACCATGGTGGTTGGAACAGGTAGGCTTTGGAGATGGACCTGGGTTTGACTCTACTCCTCTTCTTACTCAACTTTGTGGAATGACTCAGCAACTTACAGCCTGAGTTGTTACATTTACAAAGTGTGAACAGCAGATATAAACCTCAGTTCAGAATTTAGTTGTACAAAAAGATAAGTTACAAAATTCTCCAAGAACAATTTTATATCTATTATGAGACCCTATTCTGTTGCTGTAACAGCAAGTTAATCATGGCCAAATTAGGGACCCTCTTCACTTTTTCTTTCTTTTTTCCTTGTAAAGTGGGTAGAGTTCAATTATCCTTGTTATCATTTATCAGCAAAAATGTAATAGTACCATTAGCTTCATCTGGATCATGGTCTCCATCAACCTCAGGTTGCCTCTGAGGTGCCCCTTGCCTCTCTCCATGTACACCTATCAGGTCCTGAGGTTCTCTCTTACTTTCATGGTATGCATGAGACCCTTGTAATAGTTTTGCTGCTTCCAGGCAACAATGCATTATAAAAGTCTCTGTTTTTGTGCTGCTGAGGTACCCTTGTTTCAACTTATTGAACATTGCTTTCTGGAGGCCTCACCATCTCCTGGAGGCTTTGCTTGTCAATAGGCACAAAACTTCCTCTCTGGGGCTTGTAAAATCCACAGTCATCCTTCTCTTTGTCTTCTCTCTCTCTAAGCCAGAAAGGAGCTTTTCTAGTCTACAGGAAAGCTCTGCTCTTAAACTTCATTCTACGCAAACATTTCATCTGTGCCTAAGGTCTTTCTGAATTTTGTAAGAGGGCTGAATTTTTAGAAAGGAATGTCAGAATATTGTCTCTTCTTCTTTTTTTTTCCCCCTGTACTATCTGCCCCTAACATGATGAGTATTGACTGGTCTAGCTGCTTGAATTTGGAGCAGTGAAGAGGTGAAAGAAAGTAAACTACCCAGGGAAAGACAGAAAACAAATGAATAATTTCAATCATTATCCTGCTGCACAAGGGATCATAACATCCTGTAGCAGTGTTAGAAAGTTCAAATATGAATGTGAATTGCTCAGTATTGAGATTCTCAAAGAACATGTAGGTCCACAATCCATGCCATTTCTACTCCTCATCATTCTAGTGGTTGGGAGGGAGAGGAAGGCTGGGTATAGTGTCCCTTGTGCTAACCTGTTTCTCTGTTTATTTTGTTTTGTTTTGTTTTCTTTCTTTTTTTTTTTTAAAGACTATTATTTTCAGGGAGAGGGGAAGGGAGGGAGGCAGAGAGGGAGAAAAAAAATCAATGTATGGGTTGCCCTTCACCTGCCTCCAGCCACAGACCTGGCTGGAGACCTGGCTTGCAAGCTGGTTATGTGCCCTGGCTGGGGAATCGAACCAGCAACCTTCAGGTTTACAGGCTAGCACCTATTCACTAAGCCACCAGCCAGGGCTCTCCCTGTTTTTCCTTTATTTCAATGTTTGTTCTTTACTTTTTTGTTTGTGTCAGAAATTAGGCAGTTGTCTTGAACATCTTTCATTTGCCTTTCTTTTCCTAATCATTTCCCCAAATCCAATCAATTGCCAAGTTTGATTATTTTGTCTTCAGTGTCCTCTCTCTTTCCCTCTCTCTCTTTCTCCAGGTTACTTTCATCTCCTTCCTGAACTATTATCTTAGTCTTCCCTCTGATATATCAACATCCTTTTTTGCTTGCCTTTAATTCTTTCTCCACAGATAGACAGAGGATGCTCAAATAACCACAAATCTCTCTCTGTCTTGGCTTTCCATGACCTGATAAGAATGAAATGTAAACTCATTAAGGAGGCCTTTCAGGTTCTGCATGATCTGGCACTGGCTAGCCCCATTTGAGCCTCATTTTACTTTACTATCTGGCACAGGCCGATGATTTCCAGAGCCAGTGTGCCCTTAGGGCTTCTTGGAAGTCCTCTCCCTGGTGGCTCTCCTTTCTTTTCTCTGCAGTTGATGATCCTAGCTTTTACATGTCACCCCCAGTCTCCAGGTTGTCCTATGGCTTGCTCACTTTCTTGCAGGTGACCTGACCTCCACCTTCGAAAAAACAGGGCTTGATTTCTGAGCTCCCTAAATTTACTTCATGTCTTCTTCTGAAAGACATTTCTCTTCACTTGTCTTCCTCTCCTATGTCAAAGCCAACATAGCCCACATTCTTTCCCAGCTTGTCCTTTCCAGATGCCTGGTCCTCTTTCAAACCTACAGTTACCTAATGAAATATAGGGTACTCAATTAAATTAGAAATTTAGATAAACAGTGAGCAGAATTTTTAGTGTAACTATATTTGAAGTGTCACAATGGGGCACAATTATGCTAAAAATTATACACTGTTTCTCTGAAATTTAAGTTTAGCTGAGTATTTATCAATTTATAAGCTAAATCCAGCAGCCCTAGCTACTTACAACTCTTTCCCCTTCACTATGTTCCCTTCAACAAAGTGCTCCCACTGGCTTTAACTTTAGTATTCTTAGGCTACTCCCACTAAAAAAACTATTAGGAATAAACAAATCGTTCTCTTGATTTTATTCTCCTGTAAACTAGTACCCCAATTCTTTGGTCTACTTTCTATTTCAACTTACTTACTCACCTTTCATTCTTTAGGTTTTTGCAATACAATTTTCAGGCTCCCTGCTCAACATTCTTCTTAAATATGAATGCTTTCCAAATTTCCTCTCCTGAAATCTTCATATCCACTTAGGCTTTTTATCTGGGTGTCCCACAGATATTTCCCCTCACACACTGTGTGTTCCCAAATGTTCAACAGTTAACTTTTTATTGCTTCTTGAAATTTATCCCTCTTTGTGTTCTAATTGTTGTAATTTGAAAGCATCTATATAGATCTAGTTGCTTAGGCTGGAACCCATGGAGTCATATTTCTCCCTTATTTATCATTCCCAATATAATTGGTTAGAAAGGTTTTATAGCTTCTGACTCTGGAATCTGATTTCTCTTCTTTGATTCACTTCCACCCCATCCCTACTTTAGATTGTTAGGCTTCTTTCATTTATCATTGAAAGAAGTAGCATTTTCAGGTAAAAAAGGTTGCAACATTTTGTGTCTTTTACACATATGCAAAATCAACCTCAAGGATTGTGCCAAATTTAACTGCTGCTTAGGCTGATTGTTGTCTTGAAGAAATAACAATCCAGTATGTTAAAATGCCTTTTTAAAAGCCTCCAGGTCTTTGGAAAACCCAAAGCTGGGTCTACGTCTCTTCTTAAAATAAAATAAAACCTTTCATTGTCAGTGGGGTGAAATCTAAAATCCTTGGCATGACATTTCACACTTTGTACTCTTTGGTCCCCAAATATTCTCTCAAATTTTATTTCTTTAACATTATGCCCCCCCCCTCAATTCATACTAAATAAAAAGATGTATAGAGAAGGGGTTAGATGGTAATTTCCTTGAGGTCAGGTACTGTTTTTTCCCCTTCTCCCATCGCTGTAATCTTAGTTATAGCACATAGTATGTGCTTCATGAGAAGAAAGGTGATGGGTGAGAATAACGTAAATGGGAATGAAGGCTTTGTTGGAGGGAAGGGCAAGAAAGCATTTGGACCAAGTAAGAAATAGCAATTGCTTGGTAGATGGTGTGGTGGGGATATCCTAGGATTTATGGCTCAAACCGCCTGCTTGCCATAATAGATAATCCAGGATAATCCACAAAAATGCACTTGTGGTTGTAAATGTTGACAATATTTTCACAAACCACCAGGAAAAGTAAGGGAATCATTGTCTTTAGGTAAACAATAGCTGGCTACAGCCCCCATCTCTATTTTCTGGGCTTCCATTTGCTGATTTTCTCCACCATCCTCCAAGATGTCAGAATTTAGGCCCCGCAGCTCTGCACAGCGCCACTTGCTGGGTCTCTCCTTGAGCCTCTTCTCTTCCTTCTGGTTCCTGGACAGCTCCCTTCCTATCTCAGCACCGGTAGGGGGCAACTCCCAGATCTTCCCCGCTGCACCCTCTAGTGGCCATTAGGATGTTGCACAACTGTCAAGTAACTGCGTTCCAGCATTGAAATAGGGCAACACACAACGATCCTGTAATATCACGAAACATGAACTCTATTCCATCTAGTCTTCTCTGTGGCAAGGATCTTGTGTGCCATATGGCTCAGGCTGGGTCTGAGGCCATTGTAGAGGGGACTTGGCAGCAACTCGGGCATCAGACTGGCAGTCTGAGCATGGGCTATGCTGCAGCAAGGCTGGGAGTTCAGGGAAAGATTCTCTCGGTATCTCAGAGCTGCTTCTCTCCTCTCTTGTCCTAGGGCACAGGCTCCCTTATATATCCCATAGTTCCATAAAGATGTATGAATTCAACTCATGTGTGAATTCTATAGGTGATTCATAATCTATGTAAGGAGTCTACCAACTGGTTTTAATATATTACACATTTGCGATACAGAACACGTAATGGTGGGATTGCAGCTGACAGTCCTTCCTGATTTATGAAAATGAAGGTCAGTGTGGAAATGTCTAACAGCCAATAACCTTTCTATTCTCAGGCTGCTCCCATTTTTAGGCTAAGTGACTGGCACAGTTCATGTTCATTTTACTTAGGGAGGAAAAGCCACCCTGAGGTACTGAGAATCTTTCCCCAAACTCTCAGCCTTGCTGCAGCACAGCCCATGCTCAAATTGTCAGTCTGATGCCCAAGTTGTCATCTCCCTTCTGCCTCTCTCCCCAGAGCCTGATGGAGTCTCCTTAAGGCAGCTGAAGGAGTGACAGATAGACATATTGCAGAGTGGGGCCATTTGAGGAAGCCACGTGAGGTGCTGAAAATGTGATTTATAGGTATTTTTTCCCTTGGGGGAAAATGAATTTCATTATTTTCCACCTCAGGTAAGGGGTAAACCTCTGGGCTTGACCTTGGAAGGTTGTGCAGCTCTATTAGTGCTGCTGAAATGCTGATATAGAGTAAAACCTCATTAAATCAATATTGGTTATTCAAAATCATGCTTGATTGGAAGCAACTGCTTTCCCTCAGCTGCCCGATGCCCCACTGTTCCTTGAACAAAAATATTAGCTACTTTAAAGTGGGTTAAGCTGGTGAAGTTTTTCCTGGTACTTTGCACTTCAAATTAATAAGGTTTTTATTATTTTTCAAATAGAAGACAGTTCTGAAACACCAACTCCAATATTGATTATAATTTATTACTGTCACATGTAAGTTTATTAACAGGAAAATCCTGTCTTTTTCAGTAAAAACATTGTGCATTTTCTATTTCCACTTACACAGGTGTACAGTGTCTGCTTATTGGAATAAATAAGCTTATAGATCTCTAGGCAAATAGAAGTTATGTAAATAAACAGCCATGGCTCTTTATCCATGGCAACGGGCAGCTGGAACACAGACAGATGAATTCAGTCTAAAGGTTTTTTTTAGCCATGTGAGAGACCAGGCCAAAGGGACTGGGAGATGTATGATTACAGGTGACCTTGGACAATTTTACCTTCCACCCACACCCCATCAAACCACACTGATGGTAGCAGACACTGTCACTGTTATTTGGATTTTTAATAAAGGTTATCAAGGTGCATCAGAAGAGAATAGGTAGGTAGTCATAGACTTGGTTAATTAACAAATTAACAAGCAGCAGTTGTATATTTATCTTCATGATCATTCCAGAAAGTTCCAGATTCATAATGCAGTCTATAGATCATCAGAATGCTGGACCCTTCTAGGCTTTCAGAGGCCATGCCATAGGTTTGTATGTTTGCCATCTATTGACTGAGGAGTGCTTGGGGTTTAAATGAGGCAAGCCATTGGATTAAATATGTGCTTCCTATCACCTCTTCCTTCTTTCCTTTGGTCCTTTACCTGGGTGAAGCCAGGATAGTGTGCCTCTTATTTATTCCTATACCCTGCCTCTCTCTTCCCAAATCTCTCCAGATGTCAAGATCTCCACTGTGGGTATGGGAATGGATCCAGGTGGTATTACTTTGACTTCTTGGGGGATAGAAATTAGATGTGGGGTTAGAGAGGGCTGGCTTTGAGCTGGTCTGGGGTTCTGGTAAGGTTCCTCTTGTGTACTTTGGGAAGGCTGATGACTTGCCCATGTAGGCATGACTTTAGAGGTGACCAGTTTAAGCCCATTTTGAGAAAGCCTGAAGCATGTAAAGTAGAATTTATGAAACTCAGAAATGAGAACATGACTACTGGCATAACAAAGGGGTTCCTTCCAGGTTCCTTTAAACAATGAAATTTCCTACAAGTACTTCGTTGTTGATTAATTTGCTCATATTATTTTTAGGTGCCTCTCTATAGAGTGAGAAGGGAAACTCTTAAGGTAGTACAGGGGATACTTGAACAGAAAGAGTTTGGGGTCATTAACATGGCCAGGAAGCCTGCAATCCAGGGTGACTGGGTTGGAAGAGTAGCTGAGGACATTCAACTAATTGAAGATATTTCTCTTTTATCCATCCCGTGCACTCATTAATTTTCCCTAATGCATTGTTTTCTCAGGACTGCACTGAAATGAACCTTGCTCGTGATTTGTCTAGTCATAATTAGAGTCCTCCTTTCTCATGTTAGACAGCAATGCCAATAATGACTGCAAACATTTTGTCTCCTTTTAGAAAGGCAAAGAGCCAAAATCATTACATCTGTATGTTGAAGTCAGATTTATAATGCAGAGATGCAAGCTTCACACACCATATGTGTACCAAATCTTCATCAAGCCTTCGGAAGGTTTAAACTATGCATTAAGCAGGGATCCTGTTTTTTTTTTTCTTTTCTTTTCTACCCCCGCCCCCCCGATGATTTTTTTCTTCCTATTTATTTGTACTGTAAGCTAGAGCTTTCTGTCTACCCTGACTCATTTTCAGGGGAGGTGAATGGGAGAAAAGAGAAAGATTGAGGGAGGAGTGGTCACATGAGAAGTGAAGAGGAAAGGGGGGTTAGGGATCACTTTGAAGGGGATTAGAAGAGGAGAGGAGAGAAAGACTAAGGGAGAAAGGAGTAGAGACTGAGGACAGGGACAAGAGGGGTGTGTGTGTATGCATAGGAAAAATAGATTGCTTAGAAAAAACCCCAACAAAACAGAGGGAAAATTTAACTTGATTGACTTAGTTTGGCTAGTTTGCTTCACCTGGCTCACACCCAGACACACCAGAGAAGATAGTTTAAAAATAGAAGGAGTTTATCACAAGTGATTGAACAGATTGCTCCCAAGGTGATGTTTTCCAAGGCCCAAATGGTAGGATCCCAACCATTTTGCACTGCGGAAGAGGTAATTTACTTCACACAAATGAACACTTGGCTCCTGGGGAGAGTATTTCTTCCTTTCTGGTCACAGCAGAATGAGGTCCTATATTCCCATCCTTGTCAGTGAGAATTACATACCAATAAACCAATAAAATGAGATAATTAATGGATTTTGAAATTATTTGGAGGAAAGAAAGGTAGCAAATCTTCCCAAGGCTCCTGATTTAGTCTCCCTGTGTGTGGCAACTGAAGAATGTTTTGAGAATTTGTGCTTAATAGCTAGAGACAGGAGTCTTCCTTCCTTCCTTTCTCTTCCTCTCTCTCTCTCTTTCTCTGTTGATGATGACGATTATTTGAAGGTTTAAGCTCCCAATGTTCACCCCAAAATACAAATTTCTCAATTTACTCCCAAAGCACTGGCAAAATAGGTTTGGAGTTTGATGAGCTGCCTGCTGCTGGCTCCTCTGTTTTCTGGTGTCAAGGTTTCTCAATAGTGGACTCAACAGTTGCATTTTTCACCTATGAAAGAATTGCTATCAGAAAACCAGACAGCGGATAATTGTATTTTGTGAATTGATGGCAAAGTGACTCGGTTTCAGCCAAGGTCCAAAGGCTGATAATGTTCAACCAGGAGAAATAGTTTGTGTGAGTGAATTTATTTTTGGGTGCTCATTTGTACTGGAAAAAATTCTTGTTTGGGTTTTAAAAAAATTGTTCTCCAGTGTGCATCCAGGTTTAGAATTCTTAATAGCTCTGGAAACCCCTGCTATTTTAGTGTGAATACAAGATGCCCAGAAAGACTGGAGACTCTCGCTTCAACCAGAGTCTTCATCCATCGCCTCAAACCTAGCAGAAAGAAAATAAAAATATATGTCCATAGATATCCTCCATGATGTCAGCAGCACATGTGCTGGCACCTTGCTATCTGGCTAGAGTGGACAAGGAAACATGGAGCTGCTGCGTGTCCCCTTCAAGCACTCCCAAGGCTGCCCCTACTCCTGTCTGGAACAAAATCAAGAAGGCTCCTCAGAAGTGCACCGACTATCCATGTGGTCAAGGTCACACGTCCAAAGTTTCCAAAGAACAATTTGTCTTCTTTCCCTTCTCCCACTGTGCCAACTTGGGTGATGCTGTAGATTTCTGGGACTCGTTCTGACCATTTTTCATTGGACCTTGAGCAGGATAGCAAGAATTCTCCTCCTTGCTCCAGAAGAAATACACCAAGGGAGGGTGAGAATGAAGGCAGAGCCTGTAAATCTGTTTTTTGTACACATTGGACTCATTCCCATCTCTGTGCATGCTGTTCAACCCCCTTGGAACGCACTTCTCTCTCAGTACCATTTACCCAAATTTTATTCATTCTTTGATTCATTAAATTCCATCTACTTGATGAAGATTTCCCCCTCTACATGGTCACTCCCTCTCCTGGTTTCCTACTGTACCTACAACCTCTCCTGGAATTTAATGTGAATATAGACCATGCCTTGCACTTCTTCTCTTCCATTCTGTGCCCTGCACAGCACTAGTTCATAATAAGCTTGGAGAAATATTTGTTGGAAGGCACACTGAGGGGATAAGCTGAACCTTACTCTCCTTTCTGCGGTAGGAAACAGGGGCTAAAGAAATCATAGTGCATATCTCACACATAAGACAACTCCAATGAATTTCTAGGTCTGGACCCTCCCTATAGGGTAATCTTAAAGGCAAGAGAATTACCCTCTGCTTCTACACTTTCTTGTTCTCTCCACTACAGTCATGTTTCAGTTAATAACAGGGATATGTTCTGAGAAGTGCATTGTTAGGTGATTTTACTATTGTCTGATCACAGAGTACAGTTACACTATACTCTATAGCCAACTACACACCTAGGCTATATGTTATATCCTGTTGCTCTTAGGCTACAAACCTGTATATCATGAATGCTATAGGCAACTGTAACAGAATGGTAATTATTTTTGTATCTAAATATAAAAAAGACACAGTAAAAATATGCTATATAGCACACACACACACACACACACACACACATATATATATATATATATATATATATATATATATATATATATACTGCTAGTGCAGTAGGTTTGTTTACACTAACACCACCACAAACACATGAATAATGCATTACATTACCACATTATAGCAGCTATGACATCATTAGGTAATAGGAATTTTTCAGCTCTATTATAATCTTATGGGACCACTGTCATATACGTGGTCCATCATTGACTGAGAAACATCATTATGTATTGCATGACTGTATCATTTTTATGTAGACCAGGTCAAGATAAAATGACTATATGAGAAAAGGAAGACCCTCCAGGCTGGGGAAAAGTCACCAAATAGGGATGCTTTACATAAGCATAGAGGGTCCCACCTGTTGTTGTGCTTCCGGATGGTGGAAAATGTGAATGTTTCTCAGGATCAGGCTTTTCAGAGGTCAGGCTTCAGGCCCCTCACAGTGAGATTACAATGAGAAGCAGAATTGAATACCAGGAAGGTAGAGAATAAAAAGTAACCAACTCTGCTGTTAAGGTTGGTGATGGTGGGTTGGTCATGGAAGGTTTCATAGTGAGCAGACCTTCGAATTGGGTTGATTCTCTGGTCAGAGTCATAGTCCGTTAGCCTGGCCACTGTAGGGGAGGGACCCTAGACGATCCACAGACAGATGCCCTCATTGTAACATGCTATGTAGTGGTGCACATGGATGCCCTTATTGGCTCTGGCAAGGCAAGTGCTCTGTCCTGGGCTGTCACAGACCCAGCAGCTCAGAGCAAGGCAGTGTAGTGTTCTGATGATTCACCATCCTGTTCCCCAGACACACAATTCTACCCATATAAGAGTTTTCCAGGTGCTGGGGAGCTGGAAGCCCAGGGACAAGGATAACCAAGGCTGGCTGGTGGTGACAGAGTGTGCCTCATAGCACTCTCTGATGGAGTTGAATAGGAAGCTGCTCTTAAAATTGAATCCAAACTGCAATTGATAGGGATAGAAGGCTCAATCCCAGAACATTCTGTTGTCAGGACGTGTCAGAGAGACAATCCAAGTGGGCCATTCCTCTCTGGGAGTCAACAACTCACTGCACAAAACAAAAGCAACTACTCTCACCCCCAACATGGTTCTTCCTTTCAATGCTTGCCAGTTCTGGTGAGTTTTAATGCCACCTTCAGGATTTGCTAAGAACCTGTTGAGTTTGGCAGCACTGGGTAGTGGTTGGCCCCAAAAAGCTTTGTTTAAAATGAAATGATCTAAAGTGAAGCCAAAGGAGAAGTGATTTAGTGCAATGTGGTCAGACTGCTTTCAGTCATGCCACACTGTTTCGTAAAAGGCATGAAAAGAAGCTTCTGTGGCCTAAGCTGTGGGGCTGCAATGTGTGTGCTGTGGGGCTCAAGAAGGCCCCGGGAGGGCTAAGCATGTGTGAAGTGCTGGGAGAATCACTGCAGGGCTTTTCTCTGGGGTATGCTGTTCTGACCAGTTTGGAGGCTGATTATTAGTTATCCACCGATCCATTCATTTGAAGGTATTTATTAAACATTTCTGATACTCAAGGAATGGGATACACCAGGTCACTATAGTCTGTGCACTCCTTAGGGCTCACAGTTCAGTCATAACTGATGGCTGAACAATGAATTGCATGACTGGAGTGGACCTCATTTACTCCAAGAGAACAACCACAGTAATTAGTCTTACAATTCGGTCATTTATTCAGTCATTCTTTCGTTTGATTCAGCTGATGTTTACTAACTTCTAGATGGCAGGAACTGTGCTAACTTTGCTGGAGGAGCTCAGCTCTTCACAGAAGTGGCGATGACAATGGAAAGACACACTGAGAGTGGAAGGACATGGAGCAACCAACCAGCTGTTAGAATTAGAGGTGGGGGCTGGGTGGAAGAGACTCCTCTAGGGTTGGAGACATTGAAATTGGAGGAGGATTTTGAGGAAATAAAGAGGGAGGGGAGTGACAGCTAGAGGAAAGATGATCAAGACAGAGGCACCTGCATGGATAGAGGCTTGGAGATATGGGCAGGTGGAGGGTTAGAGGCCAGTCTTCTTTTTCTTTCCTTTCTTTTGTTTTAAATCAAATTTTATTTTGTTTTTTTTTCCTCTGAAATATTTATTATTATTTATTCTATTATAGTTGTCCCAATTTTTTCCCTCCCCGCCCCCCACCCAGCCCACCCCTCTAGCTCACAGTCAGTCTCCTCTCCATTGACCATGTCCATGCATCATTCATGAATGTTTTTTGACTTGTTCCTTCCCTTTCCTTTCACCATTCCCCCTCCCCCTCCTTTCCTCCTACAGCTATCAGTCTGTTCCATGTTTCCATGTTTCTGGTTCTATTTTTCTCATTAGTTTGTTTCGTTCACTAGATTCCAGTTATAAGTTAGGTAATATGGTATTTGTCTTTCAGTGACTAGCTTATTTCACTTAGCACAGTAATAGCCAGTTCCATCCATGCTGTTGCAAAGGGTAGGACTTCCTGCTTTATTTTTGCTGTGTAGTATTCCATTGTGTAAGTGTATTGCAGTTTTTTTTTAATCTACATATTTACTGATGGGCATTTAGCCTTTCCAATACTTGGCTATTGTAAATAGCATTGCTATGAACATCATGTCCATAAATTTTTTTGAACTAGTATTTCAGGAATCTTAGGGTATATTCCCAGCAGTGGAATCAGTGGGTTGTAAGGCAGTTTCATTTTTAATTTTTGAGGAAGTTCCATACTGTTTTCCATACTGGTTGCACCAGTCTGCATTCCCACAAACAGTGCATTAGGGTTCCCTTTTCTCTACAGCCTTGTCAGCATTTGTTGTTTGTTGATTTATTAACGATAATCTTTCACAGGTATGAGGTAATATCTCATTGCAGTTTTAACTTGCATATCTCTGATGGCTAGTGTTGTTGAAAACTTTTTCATAGGTTTATGGGCCATTTGTATATTCTCCTGGATAAGTGTCTATTCAGGACCTTTGCCCATTTTTTAGTTGGGTTGTTTGTCCTCTTGGTGTTGAGTTGTATGAGTTCTTTGTATATTTTGAAGATTAAACCTTTGCTCTACATATCATTGGCAGATGTTCTGCCATACAGTTGGTTCCTTTTTCATTTTGATGATGGTTTATTTAGCCATGAAGAAAATTTTAAATTTGATGTAGTTACATTTCTTTCTTTTTAATTTTTCCCTTTCCCTAGAAGCTATGCCAGCAATACTATTGCTGCATGGGATGTCTGAACTCTTCCTGCCTATGTTTTCCTCTAGGACTTTGATGTTGTCACAATTTATATTTAAGTCTTTTATGCACTTTGAATTTATTTTGGTATATGGTATAAGTTGGTGGTCTAGTTTCTTCTTCCTTTACCCCATCCTCTTCTTCCCCTCCTCCTTCCTCCTCCTCCTCCTCCTCCCCACTCCTCCCTCCCCCTCCTCCCTCCTCCT
>PVIW01011880.1:0-35052 GCA_004026585.1 Noctilio leporinus | reverse complement strand
GGGGGGAGGGAGAGGTAGAGGCAAAGATGGGGAGCAGCTTAGACAAGAACCTAGTATAAAGGAACCATGGACATGGACAACAGGTGGGATTGACTTTGGGGGGAATGGGTGGGTGGGTGGGGGGACAGAGGGGAGCAAAAAGGGGATGGATGTAATACAACAACAATAAAATTAAAAAAAAAATATATATATATATATATAACACTTTTGTGGTATGTTGTTTACTTTATTAAAATTTTGCCACTTTATCATGCATACCCTGTAGTTATGTTTGCCAAATATTTTTTGAGGAGCTTATATGCCTGTGTTAGAGTTTTGTCAAAGTTGGTGGCACAAGATTAATAAATAGCTTATGATACATTATAGTTTGGTGACACAAAATAATGTAACTTCTTTTGGAATTGGAAAAGATTTCTGAGGTGAAGTTTTAACTCAGTTTTGAAAAATCTGTAGGGGATTACCAATGAATTATGAGTAATTAAAGCAGAGTCAATAGGCAGAAGAAATAAGCTATAAAGAGAATAACTTACAAGAAAATAGAAGATGATATAAATAACAATAACAATAATACCAATAAACTCAATAAATGACAGTACTGAGGAGAATTGCAATAGGTCAGCAAAACAAGGTGAGTTAGCAAGAACTGAGGGTAAAGCTTGAGGGAAGATTAGAGTTAGCAAGAACTGAGGGTAAAGCTTGAGGCAAGATTAGAGAAGGCCTTATTTTTAAAACAGCCAGTAGTACCCACCAGGATATTTCTTGAGTTTTCTGGTAAGCACATCAGAAGAAACAGCATCCCCCAAATAGGCCTATTTTCTTAAGACTAACTCTATGTTTGGACATCAGGTACGGCCACTAGAACGGTAAACATTCACACTCCTCTCACCCAGCTCAGATGTCTGGCTGCTCTACAGGATAACTCCCCACCATGCACCTAAGGCTCTTTGGGACATCTGGCTCTGCTCACTTGCTTGAAACATGACTGACCTGTCCCCAAGTTGAGCTAAAGACCCAGAATCCCACCAGAATATACCCTGACTGATCAGAGGATACCATACACCTGCCTACTATTTATGGTATTTCCCAGGGAAGAATTTGACTAATAAGGAGCTAGAAACTGTAAGTATGGCTGAGGCCTTCTAATTCCAATGAGAAATCCTGGTTAAGGAGAGAAAAACACCCTGTTAAAGATCTGCTCCCCAAACAAATGAATCCTCCTTTAGAATTTTACTAGTGATCACTCATAAATGACCTCTTTTTTTTAGCAGCCCTCAGGACATAACTCAAAATGACTCTCTTTCTCAGGGATCCATGCTGGCGTGGTTGACTGGTTGAACAGAACTTCTCACTTGGTGCCTCCTGATGAGGGATTCCATCCCACACCGCTTTTCTGTGCTCTTAGAATTTTGGTATTTAATATAGACCCCAGAGAATCTGAACTGTAATTGACAATGTGTCTAATGTGTGAAAGGAAGGAAGGCTGATTTATGTCTGCTACAAATAACAAAACAAAACAAACCAACAAACAAAAAGCCCTGTTGTTGTCTGTGCTGGGTCCCAGACTATCAATAACCAATGTTGGGGTTGCATTAGTCCTTGTGACTCTTACTGCAATTTCAAGATGACCTTCAGCAATAACCATCAGGAAACTTTGAAAAAAATAAAGGTTTACTGGTTCCAGGACCTGGAAATTACACAGCACGCCTGGGGCCACACAGCGAGGTAGGAGGTAGGCAGACAGGTAGAGAAAGAGAGAAAATGCACAAGGGCCTGAAGTTCTGCTTTTGTTGGGGTTGAGAGAGGGGGCTTAGGGTTTTGCAGACTTCCCCTTATTGGTGAATTTAAAATGTGAGAAGAGGAAACAAAAACAAGCTGCCAATTGCTCCCTTATTGAAATAAACCAAAATCTTTCAAACAAAAGGATCCTCTGTGGGGGAGGTGGCCTGGCTCTTTGTCTAGGCATGTGGCTGGCAATGTCTTTATTCTAGAAAGCCATCTTTGAAGTAGCTGCCTCTTTGAAAGTGGATGACTTGGCGATCAAAGCTAAAGTCAGGCACTTGGGTTACAAAAAAACAAACAAACAAAAAACTGTCAGGGGTTTTTTAATACAACAGTGTATTTGAAAGTTCCAAGGAGAGTAGATCTCATCACATGAAAAAAAATTGTAACTATGTGTGGTAGTTGTTGTTAATGTTGTACACTAGAAATGCTGTATGTCAACCATGTCTCATTAAAATTAAAAACATAATAATAATGTGTCAATAGAAGATTTTGATCTTGCAGTTGATGACATCAACTTTCTTTTTGTCATTTAAGAAGATACCGATTTAACCAATTTACTAGACCAGGAAAAACCTAGTCTCAGGGAAACCCATTAGGAATCCTTTACAACAATCTATAAAGGCATGAGGCCCTGAACTGAGGCAAAATCACTGTATGTAAAGGAGACAGTTGGTAATTCCTCAGGTAGGATCAGTGTACTTTGTTGATTTACTGAAAGTGAAAATCAATAAAAGAGAAACTAAGGTTGACTTCAAGATTTCTTGTCTTCAGACTAGGTTCTTGGTGATGTCATCATCCAAGGCTTAAGACAATGGCAGGAATTATTGTGTGAAAGCAAAAGGTTATTCTACATATATTACATTTAAAATATCTGTAGAAAATCTGAAAGGATATATTACAGAGTTAAATACAGGGTTTGGCTTTGGAAGATAGACGAGGCTAGTGAAACATACACATTAGAGAAGTAGTTGAATTTATTTGAGAAAAACACAACAAAATAAAATGAGATTGAACTCCACTGATTCTAGAATTTAAGAGATTTTCAGATTAGGAAATATTCTTAAACATGAGGAAAAAACATCCATCAGTTATAATGATGGATACTATATACATTTATTGTATTCAGTATCTACCTTGAAGCACCTTGTATTGTATATTTTTATCAGTTTACAAAAATAATCTTAAATTGGGCCTGTTAAAAGTAGTACCTGTATGTGTATTTGAATTAGTTCATAATCTTTCCATATAAATTTATTAGAATCAAATGAAATTGCCAATATCAAAACAATTTTGACCTTGAAAAAAAAATAGCAGTTTTATGTTTAATCTAATAACCGTTAAGTATAAAAATCCTAATTTATCAGTCTTTAATGGGGATTAGGTCAATATTGGTATATGGCTTGACACTTAAAAGAGCCTTGAGCAAAAAGAAAATTAAAAATTTCTGAAACTCTAACATATGAAACAACAGATTATTGAAATAATGTTTATTGACCATTCAAACATTTCATTAGTTCACAATTTCTTTAGATTGTAAATTTGGCTATTTTGTACTGAAGGCTTGGAGCAGAACTACAACTTTATACAGATATGTGTGTGATAGATTGTTACTTCCAGGAGAATTAAAAGAAACCTCTGCTGGATAACGGGCACATACAATAATGCCTTTATTTCTCAGGTGGAGAAAAAGAAGTTGACAAAATGCCACTGAGTGACTCATCTGGGCAAAACCACTGAAGGCAAATCTCTAAGATCTCACTTCATTTTCCATAGCTGCTGCCATCAGAAGGACTCAGGGTGGTCAACTCTAATGTAAAATAAAGATTAGATGCAAATTGAGACTAAGCAGTATGACTCCAATGTCTGGGGCTTTTTTTGGAGAATACTAACCACCTCCTTTAAGCTGAAATTCTTGTCTTCAGGAAAAAATTTCATTTGTATAACACTTTATAATATCTAAGAGGTTCTGAGGAAATTGTTGCAATTTAAGTATTTCATTGCAATCTGATTTAAACCAGTAAAAAAAAAAAAAAAAAAAAAAAGACCTGAGACTCTATAACATCTGCAGGGAAGCAATGGGAAAGTAGAGGAAAATGAGTTTAATACACATTTATGGTGTTTTCTTAAGAAAAAAAAAAAAAAAAGATTTATTTGTAAGACATTTAACCATTTGAAACTAAGGAAAGACAAAACAGATTGGTAAAAAGGACAGTACCTTAGTTCTAGCCACGATCTTCCTATGCCAGATTTCTCCATTAGTGGTCTAGCTTATCTCTCTGCTTCCAATCTTACCCTCTACACATTATAGACTATTTTTCACAACTATTAAGCCAAAGCTTTATATTTTTAAATATAAATGAAATTGGGAATCTTTTCTGCTCACACTTCCAGAAATATTTTCCCTCAGACTCAGAATAAATCTTAACTTCTGAACCATAGTTTGAAAGGCTTTTAGTGATGCCCTGACTAATGTGGCTCAGTGTGTGGGGCATCATCCTGCAAACCAAAAGGTCGCCAGTTTGATTCCCAGTTGGGACACACTCCTGGGTTGCTGGCCAGGTCCCAGATTGGGGGTGCAAGAGAGGCAACAGATCGATGTTTCTCTCACACATTTATGTTTTTCTCCTTCTCTTTCTTCTTCCTTTCCCCTCTTTTCAAAAATAAAAATAAATAAATACTCTTTTAAAAAAGTAAAATAAAAGGCTTTTTGCAATCTTTCCTAATAATTGATACCTTCCCTAATGACTGATATCTTAATGGGTGTCTTTTTCTAATGATGTCTTTGCTCTCTCTGAGCTAGCAAGGCTACAAAAGTTGATTTTCTCACTTTAAGGAAAGAAATTGTGAGAAATCATCTTATCTATAATATGAACAAAAAACTGAAGTGTTTAGAGGGGAGAAATGGAGTGAGAAACATAGAATTGAAGGGGCAAAGAGATGAGAGATAGAAACAGAGAAAGCGAAATAGGGAGAGAAACACGGAAAGAGATTTGAATAAGCACAAATAGAAGATTGGGATGGGAGAAGAATATTTCTTGTATCCACTCAAAAATTTGTGCCCAGTGGAACCATTCAGTGGAGCTGCTAAATAGCCTTGTTAGGGTTTTATCCTCTTGGTCATAATGGTGCTGTATTCAGAGATATAAAAACAAATTCAGCATATGCCAATCACACAAAGCAAGGGTTCCTAGACAGGCACAGTGTTGTGATTCATCTGCATAATCTCCTCACTCCACTAAAGGAGAAGAAAGAAAGAACCATGAATACTGGGATGTCAGCCCTGACAGCTTTATTACACTCCAGGAGCCACTAGACTACTATACATTCTGGCATCCTTACTTTTATGCACACTAGATCTACCCAGTTAAGAGGATATTTGCATTAGCTGTTAATTTATTTCTCTCTAAGGTACAAAGGTAAGAGAGTTGAAGATGATGAAACAGATCTGACTGTGAACTCACAGGTTCAATTTCCTGTTTCTTTGGTTACCCAGGCCTATGACAGATCAGAAGATAAAGAGGGAATAATGGACTTTTAATTTTCTAATTAATATTCATCATTGCTACTTATCAATACACACTCTGGACTATCATATCAGTACTATTGTCCTTTTTCCTTTTTATGCCCTTCTCTCTACTTGTCCCTCCTTCTCCTGTTTCCCTGCTCCATGAGGAAAATGTTAGACCATTGACACTTTATTAAAAATAGAGTTTATAGTATAGTAATACAGTCAACCTCTCTGTCTCTCAGCTCTTCCTCCCTTCCTTCCTTCTTTCCTTCCTTCCTTCCTATTTCTTCTGTTGTTCTACCTTTCTGTATGTCTATAGTATTTCCATATCAAGAAATAAGTATGTTGGTATATGTTGGTGTTTTAGTTAAAGAGTTTACCTAAGCTTTTTTTTTTTTTTTTCCTGAGTCAGAAGTGGGACTAGAAAAACAGAAAAGAAAAAGAAAAACAAGGACATAAATGCAATTATTATGAATTTTAAAACCCTGAAAAGTATATGCCAAAAACACAAGTGAAATTGTATCTATTTCCAAATATGTTTTAAGGATTTTATTTTCAGATTAGATTATAATCCTCAATGTTAGAATAGATTAGCTTTATTAGGTCTACATGGTATTAATCAAAGAAGAACATGGTAAGAAAGGTCAGCAAATGTCAGAATTAAAATTTTATTAAAAATAGAGTGGAAAATATTATAGAATATTAAAAGAGGAGTGACAGGTTTTAATATTTTTTAAATAAATTTTTCTCTGACTTTGTTACAGGGAACTGTGTTGGAGACAGGGGGTAGGTTAGGTAAAGTGATTATTGAAATAATTCAATTAAATAATGATGGAGCCTTAGACAGGAGTATCACAATGGAGCCCTAAAAGTAACCATATTTTGAATATAGTTTAAAGTGATCAATGCTTTCTAATTAATTGATTTGGAACTGGTAAAATGAGAAAAAATAGTAGGGATGGATTTCAATGATAATAAAATTACTGCTATTTACTGAGACCAAAAAAAAGAAGGTAACTGGCTAGATGTTCACTTTGACAGCCCACATACTAAAATTGGAATGATACAGAAGAGATTAGCATGGCCTCCTCTCAAGGATGACATGAAAATTTGTTACGTATTCCATACCTTTAGAGTTGGTGAAATGGGAGCAGGCTGCTATGAAACTGTTTAATCCCTGCCAAGCCCCAGATTTCCCCACTGGGTGCACTTCTGCACGGGGAGGAAGAGTAGTTCAGAACAGGACATTTCCAAGTTTGAGAAGCTATGAGGCTCTTGCCTGGCAACAGAGCAGAGAGTTGAGCCTCCTCCTGAAGGTTGGCCCAGCATCAGCCCTACAGGAGGCGCTTGTGATCTACCTTCAGGAATTCAGGGCTGCTGAGCTCACTCCTGCCACGTGGAGGCTGACTGGACCCATTCTGAGTTGGCAGTGAGCACCTCGGTGGAAATTAGAGCTGGAATCTCTGGCAGATACTGAAGGATTTGGCTTTAAAGCTGGGGCTAGTTTGCTCTCATTGAGTGCCCTACAGACTGTGTGACCCACATGTAGGGGATCCACTAACCTATTTAAACTGTCCTGGACCCATCCTACAGTCTCTCATTAAAAGGCTATGGAGGAAGACCAGACAAGCTCAGGGAGAAGCAGAGTAGCTGAAAGGTAGAGCTGAACCTCAGGGAGCCTCAGTCCTCTTACAGAGCTGCTTCTAACTCTGCATAGGAAGAATCTGACTCTTTTGCACAGATGACCCTTCACTCACACAAGCAGGTCCAGTAGACACACAAGTACAGTTTACAAAATGGTAACATATAATACTTTTAATGTAAATGAATTAAATGCTCCAAACAAAAGATGGAGGGTAGCTGAATGGGTAAAAAAATAACCCATATATATGCTGTTTACAAGAGTCCCACCTCAGAAAAAAAGATTTACACAGGCTGAAAGTAAAGGGTTGGAGGAAAATATTCCACACAAATGGAAATGAATAAACACTGGGATAGTGATACTTATATCTAACAAAATTAGACTTCAAAACAAAGGCCAAACAAGAGACAATGAAGGTCATTACATAATATTAAAGGGTTTGTTCCAACAAAAAGGTATAACCCTTGCAAACATATATGCACCCAATAGAGGAGCACCTAAACAATTAAGAAAATCTTGGAATTTAAGGAAAAGATAAAAAGCAGTACAGACATAGTAGGGGACTTCAGGACCCCAATGTATTCCAGACAAATTATCAATAAAGAAAGAGTGACATTAAAGGATACACTAGATCAAATGGGTTTAATTAATATTTACAGAATATTTCATTCCAAAGGAGCAGAATATACATTCTTCTCAAGTGCATGGAGATTATTCTCAAAGATAGACCCATGTTAGGACCCAAAATGTATTAACAAATTCAAGAAGATTGAAATTACATCAAGCATTTTCTCAGATCATAGAGGCAAGAAATTAGAAATCAACCTCAATAAAGAGTCAAAAACCTCTCAAATATCATATGGAGGCTAAATAGCATGTTAATTAAATAATAAATGTGTTATTAATATAAATATAAATAACAAATGAGATGGAAAAAGAGACCAAAAATAGCCTGGAAAGAAATAAAAATGAGCATAAAACAACTCAAAATCTATGGAACACAGCAAAAACAGTTCTGAGAAGAAAGTTAATAGTGTTACAGGTCTACCTCAAGAAGCAAGAATAATCTGAAATAAACAATCTAACCCTACATCTAAAAAAGAACTAGAAAAATCATGACAAACAAGGCCCAGAGTGAGTAGAGGGAAGAAAATAATATCAGGGCAGAAATAAATGGCATAGAGACTAAAAATAAATACAAAAGAGCAATGAAATAAGAGTTGGTTCTTTGAAAAGATAACCAAAATTGATGAATATCTAACCAGGATCATCAAGAAAAAAAAAGAGGACCCAAATAAACAAAATCTGAAATGAAATAGGAGAGGTAACATCTGATATAACAAAATACAAGGGATTATAAAAAAATACAATCAACAATTATATGCCAAAAAATTGGGTAACATGGGTGGAATGGATAAATTTCTAGAAATAGACAATTTTCCAAAATTGGATCAGAAAAGCTGAATAGACTGATAACAACTAATGAAATTAAAACAGTAATAAAAACATTCCCAGAAAACAAAACTTCTGAACCAGATGGCTTCACAGGTAAATTTTACTAACAATTCAAAGAACTAACACCTGTCATTCTCAAACTATTCAAAAAAAATTCAAGGGGAGTGAAGACTTCCAAGCTTTTTTTACAAGGCCAGTATTATCCTAATTCCAAAACCAGATAAAGACTCAACAAAGAAAGAAAATTATAGGCCAATATCTATGATGAACATAGATGCTAAAATCATCAACAAAATATTAGCAAACTGGGTCCCACAATAAATTAACAAGATCATAATCAGGATCAAGTGGGATTTATTCTGTGGATGCAACATTGGTATAATACTCACATATCAATAAATGTGATACATCACATAACAAAATGAAAGATAAACCATATGATCATATAAATAGATGGAAAAAAGCACTTAATAAAATCTAGGGAGAACCAAGATGGCGGAGGAGTAAGTGGAGCTACACCAATCTCCTCCCAACACCAACTGGAATTATAACACAACTGGGGAGAAGTCATTGAGAATAACTGACAGAACTCCAATTAGAGAGAATTCTTATTACCAGGGACAGAACAGAAGAGCCAATTCATCACAACATGACCAAGGTGCCTAAAACTGAGCACTGATCACAGACTGATTAGATTAACAACTAAAGGAAAGAGACAAAGACAGTGGATCTCTGGTAGTCTCCAACTGGCTAAATAGGCTCAGAATGGGACACAAGCTGACGTCACCAAGCACAGATCCAGGAAGTAAAAAAAAGTGCACCTCTACACCACAGACAGTCACACCACTAAGACAGTAAGTCAAAGCAGACCAATCCAAGAAGCAAAAACAAACAAGAGTCAGCTAAAATGGGGAGACAAAGAAATAAACTCTCAGCAAATGGAATGGAGGAATTCTCAGGAAGAGTGCAAAATGAAATAGAGGCAAGCACACTCTCAGACATGGAATTCAAAATAATGATGATAGAGAAGCTCAGTGAACTCAGTGAGTTCAAAGAAAACTACAAACAACTCAAGGGGAACTTTGAAGAACTCCAGGGGGACTACAAAGAACTCCAGAAAAGCTACAAGGAACTTACTGAGATCTACACCACCATTAAAAAGGACTTAGAAACCATCAATAAGAGCCAGGAGGAAATGAAGAATACCATTTCTAAATTGAAGAACACAGTAGAAGGAATCAAAAGCAGGCTAGAGAAAGAAGAGGATCAGATCATTGAGCTGGAGGTCAATGTAAAAAAAAATTCCCAGGCAGTGCAACAAAATGAAAAAAGACTGAAAAAGAATGAAGAGGTTTTAAGAGAGCTGCAGGACAACATGAAATGTAATAACATCCATATCATAGGGATACCAAAAGGAGAAAAAAAGGAACAAGGGGTAAAAAATCCTCTTTGAAGAAGTAATGACAGAAAACTTTCCTAACTTGAGGAGAGAAAATGTCATGCAAACTCAGGAAGCACAGAGAGTCCCAAGGAAGATGAACCCAAACAGTCCCACTCCAAGACATATCATAATGAAAATGGCAAATTTCAAAGACAAGGAGAGAATTCCAAAAGCAGCAAGAGAGAAACAGCTAATAATGTACAAGGGGGCTCCCATAAGGTTATCAGCTGATTTCTCAACAGAAACACAACAAGCCAGAAGGGAATGGCAAAAAAATATTCCAAGAAATGAAAAGCAAAGGCCTGCAACCAAGAATACGCTACCCAGCAAGGCTGTCATTCAAAATGGAAGGTGAAATAAGGAGGTTCCCAGACAAAAGAAGTCTAAAAGAATATATCTCCACCATACCAGTATTGCAAGAGATGCTAAAGGGTTTGCTCTAAGAAGATGAAGAAACAGAGAGACAGACAGAAACACAGGTACCAAGGTGAATGGATTAAATTCACCAATCAAAAGACATAGGGCAGCTGAATGAATAAGAACCAACTTTAACTTATGAATGCTTTAAAGCAATCTTATTACTATACCTGAAGAACCCTGAAACACCAATTCATAAAAACATATGTACTCCTATGTTCATAGCAGCACTATTTACAATAGCCAAGTGCTGAAAACAGCTTAGGTGCCCATCAGTGGATGACTGAATCAAAAAACTTTGCTATATTTACACAATGGAATGCTACACAGCAGAAAGAAAGAAGGAACTCCTGCCCTTTGCAACAACATGGATAGAACTGGAAAGTATTGTGCTTAGTGAAATAAGCCAGTCAGTGAAAGCCAAATACCATATGATCTCACCCATTATAGGACAATAATGAACAAAACAAACAAATAAGCAAAACAGAACCAGATACATAAATACAATGAATAGACCTTCAGTGAGCAGGGGGTAGGAGGGAGGAGGAGATAAAGAAGGGGAGCAGTTTAGTCAAGGAACTAGTATGGAAGAACCATGGACATGTACAACAAGTGAAATTGACTTTGTGGGGGAGTGGGTGGGTGGGGAAGAGGACAGAGGGGAGTAAAAAGGGGATGGATGCAATACAACAATTAAATTAAATTTAAATTTAAAAAATTAAAAAATAAATAAATATAAATATAAATATAAATAAATAAAATCTAGCACATGTGGGCCCTGGCTGGTGGCTCAGTAAATAGGCACTGACCTGAGAACCTAAAGGTCGCTGGTTTGATTCCCAGACAGGGGCACATAACCAGGTTGCAAGCAAGGTCCCCAACCAGGTCCGTAGCTGGAGGCAGGCAAAAGGCAACCATACAGGGATGTTTCCCTTCCTCTCTGTCTCTCTCCTTTTCCCTCTCTCTAAAAATAATACTAAAATCTTAAAAAATAATCTAGCACATGTTTATGATTAAAAAAAAAAAAAAAACTCAACAAAGTCTGAATAGAGGGATCATATCTTAACATAATAAAGGCCATATATAAAAAATGGGGCCAAGGCATAATTGTTGTTGAGTGTGGGATTATTTAAGTTATTATTTTAAATATGAATCTGCTGAGATGTTTATTTATTCTGGGGGATGATTCAGGAGAGTTAGAGAAACTGGTAAGAAGATGAATAAAATGGAGAAAATTATATCTTTATAAGGCTTGAGTGGCAGGATTCATGATACATGATACAGATGAAGAGTTTAGGCTTTGATGGATAATTAAATGAAATGAGTCATTCTTGTAATAGGAGTGAAGGATATAAGTAGCAAATTAGTAAATATGAATGTAGGAATATTAAATAGTTCCTCAATTATTGGTTATAATTTCTCAATTCCTATAAAGCATTTCACACTTAGGTAAAAGGGGTTTGGTTTTGAAGAATGATAAAAGAGTATGAAATAATTACTTTGCAGAATGGGGAATTATACATTTTAGGAAAGACTAACAGGATTGCTTAGCAATGTTTAGTGCCCATGCCCATTTGTTGGCATAAATGTCAAGTGAGAAAAATTAATATTTTGGGTTTTTCTATTTTCTGTTTTCTTCAAAACTTTCAGCTATTGTGGTGAAGACAAGAAAAAGGTAGCTAGCTGAATTTAAGCAGGGCTACATTTGGTCAGGCATGATAATCATTAATGCTAATAGTAAATATTCCAACTTTCTCCCCTCTCAGATACTTAACAAGATTATACTTTCTTAGCTTTTAAAAATATGCATAATTCTTTTTTCTACACTGGATAGTCACTTGACTGAACAAAAATAATTAAATAATTTAAAGAAATACATTTTATTATTAAAATGGTTCATTAAAAATGTTACCATAGCCCTGGCTGGTGTGGCTCAGGGGTTTGAGTACTGGCCTGAAAACTAAAGGGTTGCTGGTTCAATTCCCAGTCAAGGCACAGGCCTGGATTGTGGGCCAGACCCCCTGTTGAGAGCATGTCAGAAGCAACCACACATTGGTGTTTCTCTCCCTCTCTTTCTCTCTCCCTTCCCCAATCTCTAAAAATAAATCTTTTTAAAAGTGTTGCCATAATAACCTATCATTTAACAACTTCTTTCTCATCAATCATTATGAGTATACAATTTGAGAATAAACACAAAAACTAGTCTTATATGTTTAATGTTATATATGCTAAGCTGGTTTAACTACTATTTTATGTATTTACTTGATGTTTATTTATTAAGCACTCACTGTAATTATTTTGTGATAACAGAAACAATCCATGCATGTGTCCTGCCTGGGAATCTAAACAGAAACTTTTCAGTTTGTAGGCTGGTGCTCAATTCACTGAACCACATCAACCAGGAGGGCTCTTTTGACTTCTTTCACCATTGATTTATAATTTTAGTATAAAATTACACTAAAAAGTTCTAAATATGTTAGAGTTTTATCAGAACATTTTATTTTGAATGGTTTTCTGTTATTATTTTATTTTTATTATATTTTATTAATTATGCTGTTATGGTTGCCCCAATTTTATTTTCCCTTTGCTCTCCTCTGCTGATAGCTCCCTCTCCTTCCAGCAGTCCAAACCTCGTTAGTTCAGGTCAATGGGTTGTGCCTTCTGGTGCAGGGATTAAGAAGCGTAATTGGTAGGTACAAAATAGATAGGGGGATGTTAAGAATAGTATTGGAAGGGGAGAAGCCAAAGAACATATTTTATTATTTTTAAAATATATAAATAAATCTAAAATTTTAATTTAAAATTAACTAAGATATTCACTTATTAAATAATAGCAGTCATTTTATAAGTATGATACTATAGTTCTGGAAAAATAATTCTCAGCATGGTAAACTTCAAAACGACTCTTGAAATTACCACATACTTGAGAAGATATTCACTTAAAACCAGTATCCTTGAAAGTAATTTCTGTGTCCTCTCCACTTCTCTGTCTCTCCCCGTCTCACCCACCCTGTCCACCCTAATCCTTTTTTTTTCAATCTGTTTCTTTCTGTATTCTTTATTATGTCTGAAATTTCTTCTTCATCCCATGAATTTCTGATTATACCAGCACCATTTGTTGAATAGTACATTCTGTCCTCATTAATGGTGAAGTCTGTCACATATCAACCGATCTATCTGAGACCTCTAATACTTATAAATGCATGTCTACACAATATTAAACTTTAAATTATTACAGCCTTAAAATAAGTTTTGTTTTAAAGTGAATTAACTGCTCTAACATTTTTACTGACATTTTACCATTTTAGGCTTTATTGATATATAGTTGAAAAAATTGTTTACATGTACCTAAAGTGTATAATGTGATTTAATATGCATACACATTGTGAAATGATTACTACAATAAAATGAGTGCATACCACTTTAGTAGATACTTCATTTATTTAGTTTTGGTAAGAGCACTTAATATCTACTCTCTTAGTGAATTTCAAACAGTATTAGTAACTATAGTCACATGATATAGGTTAGCTACTCAGAACTCATTGATGTTATAACTGAAAGTTTACCTTTAGATCAACATCTCCTCATTTTTCCCAATTCTGCCTTTGGCAACCACCACTCTACTCTCTATTTCTATGAATTCACCTTTATTCATTTATTTATTTTAGTTTCCACATATGATACCATACAACATTTATTATTCTCTTGCTTATTTCACTTAGCATAATGCCCATCAGGCTTATCTATATTGTCACAAATAGAATGAATTCTTTCTTTTTTATGGCTGAATACTATTTTGATGTGTATCTACAGTGCATTTTCTTTATCTGTTCACCCACAGACATTTAGATTGTTTCCATATTTTGACTATTGTAAAAAATACTGCAATGGACATGGGAGTCCAGATATCTCTTTGAGATTCTGATCTTATTTCTTTTGGATATATAACAGAAGTGAAGGTTGTCTTTTTGATAATAGATGTTCTAACAGGTGTGAGGTGATACCTCATTGTGGTTTTGACTTGCATTTTACCTGATTAGTGATGTTGACAACCACTTCATGTAATTGTTGGGCATTTATGTGCTTTCTTCAGAAACATAACTATTCAGGTTCTCTATTCTTTAATTGGGTTACTTTTGCTTTGTTATTGAGTTGAAACCATTTCTAATATACTTTGAACATTAATTTCTTATTGGATTTTTGATTTTCAAAATTTTTTCTAGTTCTGTAGATTGTTTGCTGTTTTGGCTGATTTTTGTATTTTTCTGTACAGAAACTTTTACTTTGAAATAGCTTGCAGCTTATTTATTTCTGGTTATGTTGCCTTTGCTTTATGGGTCAGATCCAAAAGATCATTGATAAGACCAATGTCAAAAATTCTAAACTTTTTTCTAGGATTTTTATGGTTTTAGGTATTTCATTCAAATACGCCATCCATTTTTAGTTGATTTGCATGTATGCTATAATGTTAGTCCAATGTCATCATTTTATGAGTTGATATTCAATTTTCCAGCATCATTTATTGAAGAGATTCCTTTTCCAACTGTATATTCCTGGCTCCTTTGTTGTAAATTAATGGACCATATACTTATGGTTTAATCTGTGTTCTCTAGTTTCTTCCCATTATATATATATAATATGTATATACAACTACTTCATTGTGTATCTACAATGCATTTTCTTTATCTGTTCACTCATAAAGACACTTAGATTGTTTCCATATTTTGATCTACTGTAAAAAATGTTGCATATATTTTATGCCAATATCATATTTCTTTTATTACTATAGCTTTATAATATAGTTTGAAATCAGAGAGCATGATGCCTCCAGATTTGTTTCTTTTTTTCTCAAGATTGTTTTGGCTAAATGAGGTCTTTTATGGTTCTATACAATTTGTTTTAATTCTATGAAAATATCATTGTACTTTTGACAGTGATTGTATTGAATCTGTAGATTGCTTTGGGTAATATGGACATATTAATGATATTACTTCTTTTCATCACAAGCATGACATAGCTTCTATTTTTTCTGCATTCTCAACAATTATTTAAATATTCAGTTTGGAGTGGTTATCAAAATATATTTTAAATATGCATAGTTTAATGTTTAATCTTCTGTTTCCTGATAATGGAAATATTTTGCATTCTTTACTAATTTCCTTTTTAAAACAGAGTTAGGGCTGTATCTGTTTTAGCTTAGTAAGTCTTCTTGTACTAACTTATTTTTTAAGAAATTATAGGGAGCTGGATATGTGCTTCAAATTAAAGCATACTTTCTCATCAGAACAGTAGCCTATTAATGCACAACAGTGAGACTGAGTTAGGGTTACAACAAGTTTTTAAAAGATTGGACAATTGAAAGTAATAGCCCAAACTAGGAGATACAAGATTTTAAAAAAAAACCATTTTGTGCTAAGTTTCAAATAAAGGTATAAAGGCCATTTTAGTTGTGTGATATTGGGCAAATTGTTCAACTATCTGTGCCTGAATTTCTTTTTTTCTTTTTTTAACATTTTTATTTATTATTTCCAGAGAGAGGGGAAAGGAAAGAGGCAGAGAGGGAGAGAAGAATCAATATATGGTTGCCTTTCCCCTGCCTCCAGCCAAACCTGGCTTGTAAACTGGTTATGTGCCCTGGCTGGGGAATTGAACCAGCGACCTTTGGGTTCGCAGGCTGGCACCTTATCCACTGTGCTACCAGCCAGGGCTTGTGCCTGAATTTCTTTAATTTCCATAAGTTGCATTGATTATTAATTTTGTCTTAAAAAGTGTATAGCATAGTACATGGCATATTTTAGGTATCTAATAATTGTTAATTATCACATTGTACTACTAAAAATAGAGTCACAAGAAAAAAGTTGAAATAGGAGGTATATGAATGGCTAACAGGAATAAAGAAGTCTCTTTTGTTTGGTGTGGCAGTCCTGGGGATTTTATAGACTTATTAGAAACATTATCCTTAGTTTATTTTTGAGAGATAGATTATTTTTCTGTCTAAATTACTGTATCCTTTTCACTAAGCTTCGACAGCATGCAGTGAGAGCTTACCCATTTCCCACTCAGAGAGATTTCTTTCTATGTCCCTCATCCCTCCTTCCCTAAGGACTCTGAGGACAGACAGCATCAGTCAGGATTAAGTCACATTATTCCCATCATGCACTGTTTAAATGCATCCAATTGAATAAGATTATGAAAATCACTCAGTTTAGTGATTTTTTTTCCACAAGCTGTATTATAGAACTTTCAATAGTTTTGCATTAAAATTCTAAAAGGCACAGTGCAGATATTTTTAAATTTTGTCATGTAAGGTTTTAGAAAAGAGAATTTATGTTTGGTGACTAGGAGAAATTTTCCTCTTGACATTAAATTTTTTCCAGAAAGCAAAACAACAAAAACATTTCCTGAGGTGACCAAATACAATGGCTTTCATTTCTTGTGCACAAGATGCTGATAGAAATCTATATAAAATATTTCAAAATTAAACTACAAGCATACACATATGCGTGTATATAGCTTTATCTATATATTTATAGATATAGATACAGATATCTAATTATTGCCATATTGCTTGCATGTACATTTACCATTATTGACATGTTTAAGTGTTTTTTTTTTGGTTTGTTTGTTTGGTTTTTTGACTGAGCCCATCAAGTACCAAGATAGCTCAATGTAGTTGCCAGGGACATAGAGTTAAAACAGGTTCTTACTCTCAAATTCAAGGCAAGTGGATCAGGGTTGACATTTTAAAATATTATAAAGGTAAATTACATTCAAAAACATAATGAGCCCATGCCAACAGTTTAAGTAACTAAGCAGAAATGTAACATCAGTTTAAAAGAGAACTTGAGCATCCTGGAACAGCAGCTCAGTTGGTTGGAATGTTGTTTTGTACACCAAAAGGCTATGGGTTTGATTCCTGATTGGGGCTCCTGCACAAGCAGCCAATTACTGTTCCTTTCACATCAGTGTTTCTCCTCCTCCCTCCTGTCTCCTCTCTCTAAAACATATCCTTAGGTGAGGAGTAAAAAATATATACATATTGCTTCCTTAGGGAAGCCTTCCCTGACTTTTCTAAGTTAAATTTCTAAAAATAAATAAATAAATAAAAATAAAAAGAGAATTTGAGTGACTAAATTATATAATTAGTAAAGAATATTAAAGTTACTTTGTAGAACTATAAAATATGATTGCAAAATTATTTCCAAAACTATTTTGAGATTATTTTTCTGTGAATAGAATTATTAGAAAAATACTTGAAAATCAATATTCTTCAACGTAGCTTCTAACTTTATATATTTTAGATCTTAATAACAGCAAAAACAAATGAAGAAGCACCTTTGGCTTTAGATAACTTTAGATATATTTTCGAATGAATCTCTAGTTTAGTTTAGTAATACACAGTGAACCTTTGCCATATCTCTAATGGGATAATTTTTATGAACAGTTGTATGGAGAAGATGGGTAAGTAGATTTTAAAGAGCCTTGGAATGATTTGAAATTCAGGAAATATTTGCTCAAGATTTCCTTTACAAGTGTTTCTAGTTAAAGATGAAGGAGTGAAATAACATCCAAACATCAATTTTCATCATGCAGCTAATTTCTTTAAAAATGTCATATATGATGCTCTGAAATTCTTTTGACATAATCTATTGTGGTAGATGCTTGTGATCATTTTCTGGACTATCCTGGTGGCCCTCAGTAATTAACTTTTATTTTCTTTATAGCTTATCATTTTAATCTTCCTAAAAGCTTTTTGGAAGCTGTCAGATATAACTGCTTCTCCATAGTCTTCAAACCTCGATGTGGTTTTACACCCCTTATCTAATCCATGCGTATAGGGAGATTTCAAGTTTCCATGGTTATTATCTCAGCCCACGTCAGAATCAATCAGGAATCTCTGAAGTAAAATCCTCTGCTGAGCCATCTGATAATATAAGCTAGTTTAAAATATTATTTGCATTTACTATATCCAGGAAACCACAGGAAAATCCCCTCTTGGCTGTGACATAGATAATAGCAATGAATTTTAAAGCCAACATTAAAAAAACAGGAGATAATGTAACAACCATTAATTCAATTGGGAATATAATTCAGCCCTTTAATCCCCCTCCAACTTCTCATCTCCATGAGCAGGTGCTAACATAAAAATTAAAATTACAATATAGAAATCACAAATTATCGCTTGAATTAGTGAGCAAGTATCTTCACAGTTAAACACATCATCTCCCTTTTCATTTTGAAGTTCTTTGTTGGCAATATCCAAAGAAAGTCAGAAGGCTCATATAGCTCCAGATAATAACTTTCTTTAATTGATGGTATATTTTTATAAGCCATTATTTGTTGAGTATCTACTATTTTGTGGATGCTGAGTGATACCAAAAATGTAAATGGCTTTCCAATTACTGAGACTTGTATATGAACTGGTGAATAGTCATATGCTCTGAGAATAATTAAAGAACTACTTTGGGATCTTAACTTTTGGTCTCCTCCCTCGCCTCTCCCATTTTTGTGTCTTACAAATGTACTTCATTGCTTAAGAACTTTACCATATGAACCTCTAATCTATTATTTTATTTATTTAGTCCAATCATTCTTTCAATCACTTAAGAGAATTAAAAAGATGCCTCATCTCCCTAAAGGGATGGGGTCTATATAACTATGTATTACTGTATACCAATTGAACAAATGGCAATGTGGTAAGAAGCTCTAATATCTGTATCTATATTTATATACCTACATCTATATGTATATCTGTTGCTGGTGGAAATCACAGGATAATGAGAATAGATTTCACAGACCCATATATAGGAAATTGTGGTGTGGCAAGGTTTATTCAGATGGAAACAGAAGTTAACAGCCTAGGTTTCCAATGTCCCATCTTTCTCTGCCTCACCATGGAAAAAGTCTAACCTTTTCTTCAGCAAGGACAAAACAAAGGTCAGTGTCCAGCGTTTTTGTTTCATATTAAAGTTTAGTCTTTTGGAACCACAGTCTGCTGTGGGCCTACATGGCTAGTAGACCCACATGTTTGTGTGTGTTCCCAGGTGAAAGAGAATGAATGGCTGAGTGCAGGTCACCAGTGACAGATACAACTTCTTTGTTAATCTGAGATTATATCATTTGGGGCTTGGGGAGGACTAGGTTATTTTTCAAAATAACTTATCAACTTCCCAAGCATTCTCAAGTTTCTGAAAGATCCACCCATAGGTGGACAGGCTTCTGTGGTCCAGCACTCATCCAGCACCCTTCACCAACCTGATACCAGAATAGGGAATCCACTTAGTAGAGAAATGATGTAATTCCATGAAGTGTGTGAAGCTGTAGCTTCCTAGCTAAGCAAACAGGCCTATGCTCCCCAGTTTACTAAGCTCAGTGTCAATTCCCTTTACTAGTTTTCTTATTAATAATTAACAAACTGCCTATGGTAACACATCCACATTATTTTATGTGATATGAGCTGAATGAAAAATAGATAATGAGAGGCACTTGTCATCGCAAAGAAACTTTTTATACAAAAAAGTTATATTTATTCTGCATTCATGTATTTTATAAGACATATGAAAAGCATTAAACTAGATTTTGGAAACAATATTGAGATTTATAGTTCATACTAAACCACACCACACCATCTATAATGTCGGTCACCTCTTCTATACTATATTTTGTAGTATGTGAATGTCTACATATAATATTTATTATTTTATTTTGTTTTTTATGCATTATGTGTCTGTCCTTGCCAGAATATTACTCAATAAACTCAGATTTTTACTTTGTTCACTGATACATCCTAAGCATGTAAAAGGATACCTGACATGTATTAAGCTCTCAATAAATATATGTGGAAATAAATTGGATTTCTATGATGTGATTCATTCACTGAAAGCTTATGGAAGATATTTCAATTGAGTGAGTCAGAGTAATTTCTAGGAAAATAAAAGATGTGGCCAATAATGTCACTGTAACCGAGGAATCAAAGATGTAGAGTAAAATAAATTTCTGGTTTAGGATTAGATCATTTGGACAAGTGAAAAAGAGAAGCAGAATCAAGTTTTTTGTTTTGTTTTGTTTTGTTTTTTCATAATAGTAAGTTATAAATTTGGGACACTCAAAGCAGAAAACCCCCCCAGTTTCAACAGTAAACAAATTAGTGTCAGATGTGTCATGTAAGAAACTTAGGCAATAACTATTCAGTTTAAATCATTATAAGAAAGTTTATGAACATAGAAACAGAGAAGGAATTATGGTGACACCAAACAATGTATACATATGGGACAATTTTTAAACTGTTGACAAGAACACAATATATTCAAAGAGCAAAGGTAGAAATTCATAGCCTTCACCTAGTAGAAATAGTGTATTTGTAGACAAATTTGTATACTATATCTGTTAAGTGGAATTACAATTCAGCATTCTTTAGGCTTTGTAAATAGCATGTTTGTACACATATCTGTTAAGTGGGTTGACAATTTAGTGTTCATCAGGCTCTGTAAAGCTAGAGAGAGAATGTAATGACAAAAAAATAAAATAAAATAAAAACTAATAATTTTTAAAATAGATACATTTCAATGGACTGCAAATTCACTTCCGTCTTCATAAAAGAAAACAACTCTGTACTCTAGTGACTCCACCCAGGTTTTAACATTCAGTAATTCCCCACCACTGCATACTAAAGAAAATGGAAAGCAAATGTCACACTAAGATTAGACTAGCAGCTCTGTCTGCTCTTTCCACTTTCATCAATCTCAGATACAAGGGGCTGAAACAAAATCATTTTAAACTTAAAAGTAAATTTTGTCATGTGAAAATCACAGATGAAATAAGTCCTTTTCTCTCTGGGAAAAAATTACAACTATCAGGATCAAATTACCCCACTCCTTTGAGATATGTTGAAATATTCAGTTATGCACTATGTATGTGCAATTTATGCATTCTTATTACACTTCTGTTTTTGTATGTATTAATGCTATATAAACAGATTTCCTGCAAAATGAACTCTACTTGAGAGATGTTAATGTTAAGACCCATGCATATGAAAGCCAAAACATGCAAATTAAAGTCACCTCCGGTGCTTAGACTGTTCTGCCTGGACAAGAAAACACTTTCCCAAGTTCAGGGAAGGGGATTGAAACTAACAGTGTGCCTAGAAAATTGTGTGTTATTTTTCTCATGTTTGCAAAAGTTAGAAGCATCAACTTCAGTTGTTTGATGTTTTAAAAAAAATATCTAGTTCTAAACACCCCAAAATCAGTAGTGAAATACAGGAAAATATGTAGTTTACATGTTTAATTAAAAATACTAAGTAGTCACTAGTTTTCTTTACTCTGAAAGTGGTTTTTGCTTTAAAAATGATAGGATGACAATAGTGGTAACTCCAATCTATTTTATGTTTAGTTTTCTAAGAATTATGAAAGCATAGTCAATTCTAATATTTTTCTATAGCTGGTTTATTGAAATATCATTCACATATAATTTATATAATTTATCCATTTAAAATATACGATTCAAAATTTCAGTACTAATTTAGTATTTAGTTTAGTATTAGAATTTAGAATATTCATAGCTGTGCATCCATCAGCACAAACAATTTTAAAGTATTTCCATCATCCTAATATCAAACACTGTACCCTTTAATAATCAGCCTCCAGCCACCGGTAATCAATCACTAATCTACTTTCTATCTTTATAGATTTCACTCTTCTGGACATTTCAAATAAATAGAATCACATAAATATGTGTTATTTTGCCACTGGCTTCATCCTCACTTATGTTGTAGTATGAATAAATAATTCAGTCTTCATGGTCAAATAATGTTATCATCCATGCATAAACCACCTTTTGTTTACCAGTTCATTAGCTGCAGGGTATTTGGCTTCTTTGCACTTTTGCTATGAGTATTAGTATAAACATATTTGTGTGGACATATGTCTTTATTTCTCTTGGGTATATACCAGTGAGTGGAATTGTTGGGCCAAATGATAACTCTATGTTTAATATTTTGAGGGACACAGACTTTTACAAAACTTTTGCTTCATTTTACATTCACATCAGCAGTGTATGAAAGTTCCAGTCTCTCCACACATTCATCAGTACTTCTTACTATGGAGTAATTCATGGTCTCCATCAAATTCAGAAGTGTTCAGCCATGAGTATTTTTAATACTTTTGCTTCTGTTTTCTTTTTGACCTTTCCTTTTGGCACTCCCATTAAGTATATGTTGGTGCATTTAATGCTGTCCCACATTTCTGTTTTTCAGGTTGTCTACTCTCTATCAGTCCATATCCAAATTCACTATTCTTTCTCCTGCCAGTTCAAATCAACTACTAAGGTGCTCTAGTGATTTTGTTTTTATAAATATTAATAATATAACTTTGAACTGCACTATTTTCACATGGTTCTATTTTTTTCTTCAGTAATTTCTATCTCTTTATTGATAGTCTCTGATGAATCTTTGCAATCATATCTCTTTTTATTTCTCTAAACACAGTTTTCTGTAGACTTTAAAAGTGTTTTTAATGGTTGCTTGGAAGTCCTGTTAAATTCTATTTCTGGTTGCTCTCACAGGCAGTTTCTGTTGTCTGATTTTCCCCCAGCTCAGAATTTCTTACTTCTTTGCATGCCTCCAAAATATATGTGTTAGAAAATATATTGTAGCAAGTCTAAGTACTAGTCATTCTTTACACAGGACTTGTTATTATTGCTTCCCTGTTTGTTTGTTGAGTGGCTGGGGTGGATTTTTGCACTGCACTATATTTCCCCAGCATCACCAGCCCCTCATGTTGTTTCTCAAGATGCAGTCTGGAACATGTAGAGTTCCCTAGGACAATAGCAGTTTTTCCAGAACTTTCCTTGTCTCCATTTCAGATCCTATGAGGTCAGAAGCTTTCTAGCCATGTAATATGAAAAACTGAGACATTAATTAAAAGAGATATAAGAAACATTGTACATAGGACAATGACACCTCAGTTCCCTTCAAAGCAAGCACCCTGAGACCTCACACAGTTCTAATTGCCATCAGCTACCCTATTGTAATTGTCTAAATCTCACTGACAACCTGAAACCTCTTTCCTTTCAAACATGATTTTAGTTTTGGGAAAAGCCAGAAGTTGCACAGCACCAAATCTGGCTGTCTGGGGATTGAGTCACCTCGGTGATTTGATGTTTTGCCAAAAAATATCAAAGCCCACAAAAGCCTGGAAAATTGATTGGTCATTTTGAAAAAAGCTCCTGGTCTTTTCCAAGCTCAAGCTTCTGGTTACAATCCCAGGGGAATAAAGAAGTGTCCTTTCCCTGTCTCGACTCTCTCTCCCCGCCTTGGGAAACTGCATGTGCCCCATGCATTTGCACATTCTCTCTCAATAGCCGTGTAGATTTTGCAGCTGCATGGCCACAGCAATGTGAACCCTGCCGCTGAAGCAGCTGGGAACAAGCTAGGCTACCTGAATGGGGACTGAGACAGCTTAGCAGCCACCTGTGGACTCCAAAAGGACTAAGCTCTCTCCCCTTCTCTTGCTCCTGACATGCACTCACCCTCTCACCCACCATACTCGCGCATCTTCTCTCCACAGCTATATGGCCCTAGCAGCTGTGTGGCAAATTGCCATGTGGACCCCACCCACACCCTTTTCAGTAGGAAGCTTGAATATTGTAGCACAGAAATGGACTGCAGCTGGAAACACACCTGAAGTTAGCTGGAAGGTGGACTGGACTGGACTTTCACGTGGAGCAGAAACTCTAGGTGGTGACCTTTACCCTGGCCTTACTAAGGACAGGATTAGACTTTTTTCCATCGTGAAATGGATGGAGGCGGAACATTGAGAAGTCAGGATGGAAACCCTGATTTTACATGATCAATAAAATTTACCCCTGAGCCCCATCCTCCCATGTGTGTACCAGGAAATTCTTTTCCTTGCAGCACTGAAAGAACTCATTTTCCACCAATAGTAATTTCACCCAGAAAATAAGCATCATGAATTGCCAATTGATTCCTCTGTCTTCAACAAGAATCTTGGGCTCAACTGTTCCGCAGACTGATCCGATTTAAATCAGGATCATTTTTAGAGATAGCTTTGGAGGTTTGTTCTGACCTGCAGCAGAACTATCTTCACCTGTTTTTCCCCCTGGTTCTCTTGTGAACTAGGTTACCTATGGTTTAGCTCATATCTCCAATACAATTACCCATGTCTCCCTAAACACTCTTCCCCGCACCCTCCATTGACTTGAGAACATCTTCAGGCTTAAGATCCTCACAATTTGTTTCCAATAAAGCAATTTTTACTTGGAAAGAGGTTCATGCTCTCAAATGCAACCTGCTTCTCTGCCCGGGCCATAGCTTGGAGCCATGGCTTTGGAATCTGGGGCAGGGGAAGTGTTGCACTTTTTGGAGTGCCACCTCAGGTTTAAAAGGTGGGTACCCAATAAAGGAAGAGATTGTAGCCTCTACCACC
Organism: Noctilio leporinus; assembly: GCA_004026585.1. Classification (NCBI taxonomy): domain Eukaryota; kingdom Metazoa; phylum Chordata; class Mammalia; order Chiroptera; family Noctilionidae; genus Noctilio; species Noctilio leporinus. The sequence goes on along the minus strand of PVIW01011880.1, from coordinate 10,363 downwards.
AGCCTTCTCAGCTTTTTCTTCCTGAGGCGGAGCCTCCACTTCATGAATAAGACAGTGAGGGTGAAAAAGATTTCTGTATTATCAGCACATCAAGCACGTGCTTAAGCTTCAGTCTCATAATTGGGAGCTGGACAGAAGGAAGCCCCTGACTCTTGGCGGCACCCATGAGGAATTGAGCCACTGTTGCAGGTAACTGGGTGACAGGATATGAAATGCTACTGGAGCCCTGGGTTCCTGGTTTCTGCCTGGCTGGAGTTGCCACAGCACTGGGCTGGAAGTGAGGTAGAAAGTGAGTATGTGGTTCAAATTCCACATACTTTCCCTGTTCTTAGAGACGTTCAGTAGACTTTCTTGAATAAACACGTATTTATTTGTTGCATATACTTGGGACCATTTCCAAGTATTTTATTTTTTTAATAATTTCATCAGTTTTCCTGGGGAGTGTATTCCACCCATAGCTCCTCATAGCTCTTTCATTCTCAAAATGAAAAACTCGACCTTTCTTGTTAGGAATGAAAATCATTTCAAATTTCAGTATTTATCAATTATTAGGGGTTTCCAATGATCTTTCTAAAAGCAAAATGACAAATCTCTAATTTGAAGTGTTACCGATAATCAGAAGTGGGTCACATTTCAAAGTTATAAATAAGTACAAGGAAGAGTAGCTCTGAAATTGCTGGATTTCTTCTAGTAATAACAGTAATGACTTTCACCAGCATGATGGTTTTTAAAGCCCACCACCACATTGTTTTAAATTAAACCTAGCAGCACAATTTTAAGATGTTTATTATAATTCCTGATTTACAAATGAAAACAGTTTGAAGGCACTGATTATAACTCTCCATCATAGCTCTCCCTTGCCTTTCCACACCCCACTGTCAGCTCTGTTCTTGATCGGATCATCCAGTGGGGCTACAGAGGTGGAGAAAAAAGAATAGCCAAGTTATTTCTCCCTCCTTCTCTGCCTCGCCTTCCCTTTCCACCACCTGCTTCATTTCTTGTATGATTCCAACTGCGACTGAGGAGGCCAATCTACTGCAACATTTTCTGACTGATCTGAAACCTGCACTCTGAGGTACCCCTCCTTCTCTCAGACCTTCTGGCCTTGGGTTTTAAGTAACTTTCTCATGGGTTTCATCCATCCATAGGTTACCTTACTTTCCTCTTCCTGGCCCCACATTTCCCTCATCATTCATATACCCAAGCTCCCAAATTAAAAGCTCCTTTGTTTTAAATGTCTAAATGACTTCAGTTTTGGGTGAGATACATACTCAAACAGAATTAAGAAGCAAAAGTGAAACTTGAACCCAGAATATATTAATTTAATCTCAAGACAGTTTCCACTCTATACCAGAATAGGCTTTCAAACTATGTTCAGTTTTGATCTTGACTGGGAAGGGGGCATAATGTCCAATGGAGAAAGACAAAAAATATAATAGTTTATGGAATAATAATTTCTAGAAATCTGTATGCTATAAATATAATATTATTTATTGTTCTACAATTATTCTGGAGATATTACTAAATATTCACATATGTTTTCTTATTGTTATCAAATCTAAGCAAATGAGGTAATATAAAAAGTAGAATATGGCATATTTGATAAAATATTACTTAATAAGATGTCATACCAAAAGTATTTAGCTACCTTTATACCTATGTAACCTTAGATATATTTCAAACAGGCTGGCAATGACTGTTTTTAAAATTCATTATCACAATTCATACATAAGACATAAAACCTAAGCCACAAAAAACCTACGTGGAACAACAAAACTGTTTTCTGTTTATCTTAAAATGCACTTCAATTTTAAAAGGCTATTAATATCCTTTCCTGGCCAACAAAATCAAATTAAAATATATAGAGACAAATAGACCAAAGTGGGAAATAGTTGATATAATACATATCCCATGAACACATAGGTGTGCTTACACTCCCACACACTCACTCATACACACTAAACATAAGCAAACATAATGACAAAAGTCCTAGAATTGGTAATCAAATTTGTATGCTAAGTATCACAGAAAAGCAGGTTAAATAAGAGATGACTTCTTTTTATAGATTCCCCAATTTAAACAGCTACAATAAAGCCATCTGGGCATATCCACAGATGTACAGCTTGCACAGCAGTTTGCAGAAGGTCATATGCTAAGTTTGGACATCCCGGCATTCCCTTTGCACTAAATTTTCAAAGCCAGATGAAAGAAAGAGTTATGAATTTAATGCACATGTATAGCTAGCAACATTTTTACATTTCACATATTTGAAATTGATTTTAGTTTAAGGATGCAGTTATGTGCTTTCTAACTCCATTCTGAACACAGCATAGGAAATCACTTCAGACTAATTACTTCATAAGACATAGTCTTGTAAGGTAAGTTTGTTCCTTAAATATACATGTCAAACTTGCACTTTGACTAATTTTATGATTTAATCTGTGATTAAACTTAATTTCTCTTGCTTTTGAAAATGTACTATTTCCCCTATGAATATACGGTTAATAAACAGAAATCAGTTAAGAAAAAAGTTACTATGTTGTGGTGCTCAACCAAGGGAGATTTTACCCCCAGGGGACATTGGATAAGGCTGGATACATTTCTGACTTTCCCAACAAAGTGTGGGGTGGGGGGGTTGGTGGCTGCAGGCATCTAGCAGAGGTCAGGGTGGGCTGCTGGACTTAACACAATGCACAGGACAGTCTTCTATCCAGGCCATAATACTAAGGTGAAATCCTGTGATCATATAACCTTTGATGACAGCATTTTGTTGTCATGTCACTGTTTCCTAAACACATGCATGGCCAGTTTTGTGTGTGACTTGCAGGAACAAGAAGACTTCTCTGAGTAGGCCAAAAGAGTACTGGAGAGGGCAGAAGAAAGGGTCAGTGAACCTGGAGTTTGACTGCTAGAAATTATTTAATTTGAAGAAATGAGACAAAAAATATATACAGGTTAATAATAAACAGCACCTCAGTAGCATGTGAGGCAGTATAAGAAAATCTCATAAACATTTCCAGATGCAGGGGATGCATCAGAAAAAAATAATTTAAAGATCATAATGGTAAAAAATACTTCAAAATTTGGCAATGGTGATACACATCAACCATAAAATTCAAGGGGTTCACTGAATCTCATTTTTTTCTATAAAGGAAAAAATCATCTAGAAATAGCATAGGTGAACATTTAAAAGTAAAGGTAAGTCGAAACATATTGAAGAACAGGGACAAAAGAAACTGTAGAGGCCAGAAATTTAAATAAAATGACACCTTTAAAAAGACAAAAAGAAAAAATGTCCATTTCCCCTGAAAACCACATCCAGTGAAAATATAATTCAAAAATACAGGTGAAATAAAGACATTTTCAGTTACATGAAAGCTGAGAGAATTTACTGATAGCAAACTGCTTTATCATAAATAAAAAAGAATTTAATGAGGTTGAATATAAATTGTATAAAAATACCTAGAGAAAAATTAGATTAAAATGGGGTTAAAATTTTAAAATATTATAGTTCTGTGAAATAAAAGCCCCCACATAGCAGCAGCAATCCTGAGAAAGAAGAACAAAGTTGGAGGAATCATGCTACCTAATATCAAACTAAAATATAAAGCCATATTAATCAAAACAGCATGGTACTAGAATAAAGACAGATACATAGATCAACGAAACAGAATAAATAGGCAAAAAAATAAACTGCCACTTTCATAATTAATTAATAAATTAATACCTGACAAAGGAAGCAAGCATATATGATGGGCTAAAGGTAGTTAATACAGTAAATGATGTTGGGAAAATTGGACAAAGTATGTACAGAAAAATGAAGACAACCTTCTTATACCACACACAAGAATAAATTCAATATAGATTAAAGACTTAAATGTTACACCAGACACCATGAAAATCCTAGAGGAAAATATAGGCAGTGATTCTTGGACATTGCTTGTAGCAATATTTTATCTGATATGTCCTTCAGGCAAGGGAAACAAAAGAAAAAATAAACAAATGAGACTATATCAAACTAAAGAGTATTTGCATAGCAAAGGAAACCACCAGTGAAATAAAAGACAACCTACAGAATGGGAGAACATATCACTGATACATCTGATATGGGGTTAATATCCAAAATTTATAAAGAATTTATACAACTCAGCACCAAAAACCAAACAATACAATTAAAGATGGGCAACAGACCTGAATAGATACTTTTTCAAAGAGGACATGCATATGGCAAATAGACATGAAAAGATGCTCAACATCACTAATCATCAGATAAAGTAAATGAAAACCACGAGGTATCACCTCACACTTGTCAGAATGGCTGTCATCAATAAATTAACAAACAAAAAGTGCTGGAGAGGAAGTGTAGAAAGGAGAACCTTTTGCATTCTTGTTAGGAATACAAATTGGTGCAAAATGGATCTGCCTTTGACTCAGCAATCTCACTTCTGGGAATATATCTGAAGAAACCCAAAACACTAAATTGAAAGAACATAAGCACCCCTATGTTCACTGCAGCATTATTTATAATCACAAGATATGGAAGCAGCCCAAGTGTCCATCAGCAGGTGAGTAGATCAAACTACTATGGGACATTTGCTCAATGGAATACTACTCAGACTTAAAAAAGAAGAAAATGTCACTGTTTGCCACAGCACAGATGGACCTGAAGAACATTATGCTAATTAAAACAAGCAAGTCAGAGAAAGACAAATACCATATGATTTCACTGATACATGTGAGGTAATGAACAAACATGCAAAATAGAAACAGACCTATATAGAGACAGCAGAATGACAGCTATAGGGGGAGGGGACTGTAGGGATCAAGCAAAAAAAAAAATCTTGTCCATATGAATATGGATAACAGTGTGATATTTGCAGGGGTGAGGTTGGTATAAGGGAGATAAATAGTAATGGAAAAATACAATAAAAAGGGGTTAATACCAAATATGGAATATAAGTGGTATATAATATGACTACATTTTTCTGTTAAATAATGTAAAAACAAATTACTGTTTAAATTATAAAATAACACCATTGTAATTTGAGTTTATATTGTTTGCAAAAGTGAAATAGCCCTGGCTGGTAGCTCAGTAGATAGGCACCGGCCTGAGAACCCAAAGGTCACTGGTTCTTTTTCCAGCCAGGGCACATAACCAGGTTGCAAGCCAGGTCTCCAGCCAGGTCCATAGCTGGAAGCAGGTGAAAGGCAACCATACATTGATGTTTCTCTCCCTCTCTGCCTCTTTCCCTTCCCCTCTCTCCAAAGATAATAAAGAAAATCTTTTTTTAAAAAGTGAAATCCATGACATTAATACCTAATGGTTGGGCAATAATAAATGTAATTTATTGTTGTAAGGTTCATATGTTTTAAAACTGTGACTATGAAGTGATATGATAACTTTTCTCAGGGATAAATAAAAGACAATTTATCATTCTTAGAGCAACCAGTAAAATATAATAAAACTATATTTGACTAAAAATCCATATAGAGAATAAAATGTATCCAAAAATATGAGAATAATCCAAAAGAAGGCAAGAAAAAAACAGAGAAACAAAAATGAGATGGGGAAAAATTCACACAAAGCATGTATTTAGACTTCAATGCAAGATATCAATAGCTATGCTAAATGTAATAAATTTAACATTTTGATTTTTAAAATGACATACAATAAAATAATAACACCATAGAATTTCTGAAAGATGCACTTTAAATATAAAGATGCATAAGGAAAAGATACATTATGCTAATAATAACCATAAAATAGCTAGTGCAGCAATAGTAATATTCAATAAATTATATAAGATAAGATATATCACAGATAGAAGGGAGATTTTATATTTACAAAAGTTTTGATTCAACAGGAAAACATAAAATCCAAAATATATCTACATTTAAGAACAGAACTTCAGAATAAATTAAGAAACCTTAATGGCACTAAAGCTCTGTATTTATTTAACATATTGTATCAACCAACAGGTAGCAATGATAAAGGCTAAGCAAACATGAGTATACCTCACTTTATTTATTGTACTAATGTAAGCAGAGAAACAGATAATCATGACAGGACAATCTCAAAGCCAACATATTTCTATCTAGAATTTTAATTCAGTGGTGTTTTACCCAGGGAATTAATCCAATTCATTTTATTTGGATCATGTTAAGGATATAAATAATATAAAATGAATTGACATTCTCTGAGCATATAGTGAATGATAGAAGGAAAAATTTGTTCAGGCCAATGGTAGCTAGAAGCCCATTTGCTATGAAAAGTCAAAACATTTTGTAATACACAAAGAGATCATAGTTAACTAAATTAAAGTGGCCACATACATTTATAACAGAAAAAACTGTATCTTCCCATGTTTTTAATCTCAATAAAAACTCTGTTTATAACACTAATTTACATAGCACAGAAACATTGTGCTTCTGATATACTATTTTTACAAGGCCAACAACAATGTACCTTAATGTCTTCCAAAAATTTCTGTGCAATGCCCCACTGTAATACACAATCACCTACACATTCACTCATACAGAACTAGAATTAAAAAAAAATGTTTTATAAAACAATATACCTATACCCCTTACAAATACAATGGCAATCTGCTACATTCTGCTCTATCCCACAGTATTCTATTTTATGGCTTTTATTCTATTAACTAATACTAGGCTAACCTATTACAGTGATATTTATGATGTATTAATGAGTTACAAACCACAATTTGAAAATTAACATTATAATGAACATATTTTGTTAAATTAAGCCACCAAAATATAATATACAATAAAATGTGTTGTCTGCAATCATTACACTAAATTAAACAATTTAGACAATCATCATGAATAGAAGTATTTAACTAGATTCTATTTAATTAAAAAAATTAATAACATGATTCTTATACTGTTCATACTTGGGATAATCAAGATTTGTAGTGTTTTACTTAATATCTCTGACCTCCTTTCCTACTCAATTAAATGGGATTTTATATATACGTATAGTCAAAGCAATCAAGTTAGGAGACCTGAAAAAACAACTAAAATGTTTTCAAATTTATGACCAAGAAAATGTTGCTAAACTTAATTAATAAAATCAATATGAAATACACTTAAAATCTGAGTAGGAAAATATACTCCGCAAAGAAAAGGAGAGCAAGTAGTGCTTTGTGAGTGGGCACCATGACTTTTGACTATGCAAGGACATAGGTCATAAAAGAACGGAGTCCATTATGTGGTTTCAAAGTAATTAAAAGTTTGGACTTTGAAATCTGGCAGACTTTGATTTGAATCCAGGTTCACTCAACCTCACAGAAGCTATGTCTCGTTAACTTCAAAAGCTCCTTCAGAAACGTGACTGCTTTCAACAATGACCCCAGTTATTTAATTGTACATTGTTTCTATATTTTAGGGAAATGCTCTATTGCAATTTCTACTTGGTTCTCTTACATTACTTTTTTATCAATGTGGACTTGGCTCATATATATTTTTTTAAAAGTACCTTGTGTTCCATCTTACATTTCTCTGTTCTTTTGTCAATCTTTTCCTCTTTTATTTACCTATCTCTATACATAGAGATAGTATTAGTGGAGGAATTATAGAAAATTAACATAACTAATACATATAAAAACAGTATAAATAATAAAAGGGAAAGTTGATTTAGGAAATTTTGGGAAGATAGTTTTGAGGGAGATAGGGTTGCCATATATAATGCCAACAATCAGGTAATTTTTAAAAAAGGTTTTATTATTTCCAAAGAGAGGGGAAGGGATAGAGGCAGAAAGGGAGAGAGACTTCAATGTATGGTTGCCTTTCACCTGCCTCCAGCCATGGACCTGGCTGGAGACCTGGCTTGCAACCTGGTTATGTGCCCTGGCTGGGAATTGAACCAGCCACCTTTGGGTTCACAGGCTGGCACCTTATCCACTGTGCCACCAGCTATGGCTAACAATCAGGTAATCTGAACTTCCGAAAAAGAATGATATTTGGGACATACATATAGTTAAACCATGTTTTTGTTTTTATTATTTGAATTTTTTTAGTAAATGTGACGATCATAAATAAAGGGCATGTACCAAATAAAACCAGCCAAACACTGGAAAATTTATTCTAAAGGTTGTCTAAAATGACAACCTAGGAGTACAGGGAGAAATGAAATTGAAGAAAATGCTAAACTAAGTCAGGGTGCTAAAAGGAAAATAATATAATATAAAGAATGGAACTGGATTTAGAACTCTTCCTAGGTGAGAAGGCCGGTTAGTTTGGTTCAAGTGAAATGACTGACCCGAAGGTATATCAGAGATATATCAGATGTGATTAGGAAGATTTATTGTAAGGATGAGTCACCAAGGGAAAAAGATTAGTTATAATTATGTAAAATCCAGAAATAAAGTTCTAGAGAAAAATTCCATTTTTGAATGGAATTATCTGATGCAATATATCAAGTCAAAAGTATGTCAAATGTATTAGTTGAAATGGATGTATCCTAAAATTCTGTTAGAAGGACAATGTCAACCATGTGGAAGAGTGCTTTCATCAACTTTCATTAAAGCCCATGGTGTAGCAAGCTTTCTTTTTGTAGGCATAAGAACATTGTTCTTTAAAACTGTATGCACAAGATTAATATATAGAACAGACAACAATGAAACTAAAGTAATGAAAGCAGTTAAGAGTATCACATTTCCAATAGGAGCAGATTAGAAATTTAGAAATCTTAAAATACTGAAATAATGATGGCTTTCCTCTCTATGTAATAAACTCATGCAGAAACACATACACACATTTGAAATCGTAAAATAATTTGAAGTCTCAAAGTATCCATTCTAATTGTTATTTTCAAATATAAATTAAATTTTTCCCACATTTTAGAATACTTGTTTTGGTAATAGTTTACAGAAGGACATAATATACCTCCTGAATAGCCCAGCAATAATAAAGGCTAAGGTGTCTCTTCTACTTCCTTCAAAGGGGATTTCAAGAACAAGGAGAGATCAAGAATATAATATTTCAGGCAAGGACATGTAAGTTCAGTAAAAATGACAGAAACTATAAGCCAAAAGGAATGAAATGTGTGAATTATCAAGTCAAAGACACCAGCTTTCCTGAATGTGTGGTGTCAGAAATAAAATATTTATTTTTCAAAAGCTAGAAACCTTGCATACAAATTATATAACTCATGATGATAGGAAATTATTATAGAGGAGATAAGTAAAGAAAGAAACAGAAGCCCCATTTTTACTTCAAAGTGGCAAAATACAAATATCAGTTAAATAGAACACAAGGTCTGTCCAGAAAGTATCGAGCACAAACTGTTTTAATTATAGTGACACATTGGCTGGATACTTTCAGGTCAGGCCTTGTATAAAGAAAGACACCTCTCACATAAAGAAAGTACAAAGCTCTGGGATTTAAAGAACATAAGTAGGTATTTCCGATCGCAAAATCATTTAATGGAGTTCAAAGCCAGAGAATAGAAATTGAAGAAACAATAGGCAATAGAAATATTTGATCTTCACTTACACTACGTAAGCCTTTCTAAACATTCTGGTCACAGGCTTTTATTTAATTTTTTCCTGGGCATCCCCACCTGCTCCTAGGCTATCAGGTATCACCTGTGTATTGTTAGTGTCCACAGTAAAACAGATACTTCAACATTTTGCAGCAGTTGTACTGAATGAATTTGGTGTTTGATTGTTGGATCAATTGCTAAAGGTCGATAGATTGATCAATATAGATAGATGATAGATTAGATAGATGATAGCTAGATAGGTAGATAGATAAATGATTGATAGGTATAGATAGATATAGATAGAAGAACGATGGATGGTAGGAGACCAACAATTGCAACTAGAAACAGCCACCTTGTTCTGAAACATGTAAATAAGATAATGTTCATATCTGGTCCTTAATTGGAAGGTAGATAGACTATAAAACAGGAATACCATTTCAGTTTTCATCTTGGAAACCTGAACTCTTTTTTTTTTTTTTTTTAAAGATTTTATTTCATTATTTTTAGAAAGAGGGGAGGGGAGAGAGGCAGAGAGGGAGAGAGACAGCAATGTATGGTTGCGTTTCACCTGCCTCCAGCCACAGACGTGACTGGAGACCTGGCTTGCAACCTGGTTATGTGCCCTGGCTGGGGAATCGAACCTGTGACCTTTGGGTTCACAGGCCGGCAGCTTATCCACTGTGCTACCAGCCAGGGCCTGGAAACCTGAACTCTTGCTCAGGCTGTACCATTTGCTGTGGTTGTGAGCAACTTTGGCAGAAGAAAGTTGAGAGGATTATCTCTCATTCAAGGGCCCTTGGATCACAAGCAGCAGCTGTCATGACTCTGTGCTGAACAGACAGCTCGCCCCTGTGCCTT